>CAJUYI010000371.1:0-30692 GCA_910591695.1 Galerucella pusilla
CAGACTTATCCCAAACCTAAGTTGGTAGCTCAATACGTTTGAGGAGGAGCTAAAAGCAAATGAACTAATGGGGCAACCCATTCCGGCAACGTCAACAAGATATAGCTTCAATGATAAGTTCCAAATAACCACACCAGGTAGGAAAGATTGGCGAAAAGGTGAAGCCATACATACTGACGTTCCAAGAGAGAGGTAGGTGTTGAATTGAAGGTCTGAAATGGAGAATAGCTATTCCAATAAACCAATGTGAGTACGTCACAACTTCCCAAACGGGATTGTGGGCTATTCACTAATGCTTTGGAGAAAATAAATAGCGGAAAAGAACTATCCATTCAGTTGCAATATTCCTAGGCACAAGCTGCTCTGAAAGCACTTGATTACATAAAAGTTCATTCTGATTTGGCGTCTTAAACGCATTCGAAGACGGTTGCAAATCACGTCAGGCTGGGTATCAGGGCACTAGAGTTTTAATGAAAAAGGCGAAACAATTCATTGGAGAACAATCACAGAAAATTACGGTTGACCCACAGAATACACCAGCGACACAAGAAGCGAAAGCCGGCGTGAATCCATTGATCTTTTGGGGGCGAAATTTCGTGACCTTCAAACTGACGTTGACAGATAACGGATCAAGTTACACTGAGAAAATTGTTGAAAAAATGTAAATGAAATGTTAACTACACGCAAAAAAGTGAAACCAAAGAATCTCAAATAATAATTGTTTATTTTTATGACTTGTTCCGACAAAGTTTTAATTCAATTTATGAATTGTTAAAGTTAATTTTATAGCTCAACAAATATTGTGGAAGATATATAAGTAAATATACTTGAATTTTAGCTTTTAGCTTTTGGAGTACCATCCATTATTAAAAATAATTAGCTATTGTTTAACCAAATGATTCTTATTTTCTATATTGTTATCGAAATTATATGTGTAAGTATGTTTTTATGTAGCACTATATGTAGGATAGGGTGAGTCTAAAAACAATACAATAATAATAGATTATATATTTATAATATCAGTTTACAATAGAAAGAATTTCAGTAAATGATGATAAAAAATTACGATAAGTATGGTGATTGAATATAAATTTTATTATTTATATATTTGAAATTTACACTTCACCAGATTCTGAATTAAGTTTTACACCCAGAGAAAATGTACTGATATCTGTGACAACGAAGTTATATAAAAAAAAAAACGACAGTAAACTTTTCTCCACAGATAGGAAGTTTTGTTGTGTATTTCAACAATTATTCATCCATCACTTTAATGACAGCAACGAATTGCTTAAGTTTTTGTCGCCATTACCAATAAATGTAATTTTGTGAACAAATTTTATCGATCAAAACACAAAAAAACATGTAAATAATCAAAAAGCTTACAACAAAGAAAATTCTTTGGTAAACAATAAAATCACATGTCCTTGACAGATAACGGGCTTAAAATGGCAACTGTCAGACATGCGCACTAAGAAAATGAATTGTGAAGTAGCACAAGCTTCGCTCCTTCTTGGGATGCTGTATTCTGTGGTTGACCTGATGAACAAATATTGGATAACTACTGTCAATGCCGTAGTGAGTATGTTAACATGACGCTGTGAGTTTAACAGACATGCGGATCTAATGGGGTTGACAGACGAAAACATGTGTCACCTAGAGGAATGAACGGTGATGCAGAGAAGATATTGTTCCATTGACTGACTGCGAGTCTCAACCATCGTTGAGTTTCGAGGTTAATTGACTACATAAAATAAGTCGGGCTGGATAAAGTGAGATTTTTTTCAAAAAATCAAAATTTAGGTATTCAAAATACATTTAACATTTCGCACCAAAACGTTAATAGTAGATAGTTTGTGCAACTAGTGTGGATATGATGGCCGATGACGAAGTTTGAGCACGACGCCGTAGGCGGAGTGCTCAATCGTTCTAGTGCGATATGGACGATCCACACGAGTCGAACAGTATATTTTTCTACGACACACTTAAAAAAGATCCAAAAGAAAAACATTTTATTGGACTATGATATAACTTCAAATTAAAAATTTTCAACAATTTTATTTATAATTTTACCAATCTAATTTTATATTTTCACTGTTTTTTTGTGATAAATGTACAATTTGTTACGATCTCCTTTTTAAATCTGTAATAATGATTATTCTTCTAAATATTTCAAGCGTACCTATTATCGTTATCAATATCGAGCAGAATAATTATTTAGGAATGAAATTGGAATTAAAAAAAATTTCGTCATATGGAACTGAACTCTGGTCTACCGCGTGAGAGTCTGGGATGCTTACTACTGGACTACCAAGGAATATGCTAATATCTATCAATAACATTGAATGTATTACATAATTCCATGAAAACTGATGTCGTTTGAGAATCCCCTAAGTGTCTTTTTGAAGACCGAGTTGTATTGGGGAGATTAGTTTTTCCAACAATTTTGCTTTATTTTTTAAATGTATGAAATGTTCAATATTCTTTCGGGTGATGGCACTGAATCGGTTTGTGTTCATTTTTCAATAAACTTCGAAGCACCTTTAGTTGTCAATAATTACAAATTCAAAGTGAAATTTTGACGTTTCAATGTAAACAAGGTATTACCGATGAGGAAGCAGAATTATCAGTATAATACCGAATGATCGGCTAGAATAATGTATTGCCATTGGTTAAGACCACCAAAATGTCAGATTTTGATAAGTGAACAAATTAATCAGGATTGTAAGAAGTAGTGATTGCTTGATTAATTTGTATATATTTCCTCAATTATTGATGGTTACATAATTATATATTTCATGTTCTGCTATGTATATATACATATCCCACAGGTAGTGTCATACCCACCTCGTTAACTTGTGATTCAGTAAGATTGGCTGGTCTACAAAATCCATCAAAATGTCATTTGTCCTGTTTAACTCCGATGTGAATGAATATGTTGATTACATTGTGTTTGGTTGATGAGCAGGTAATTCAATATATACAGGTGATATACACGGTGATTCGTTACTTTCTAAATCCTCAAAGATATTCGAATAAAATTTAGCCGTTGCCAACTTTAAGGCACATATTTCAAAATTGGTCCCGTTCCTGATCAACGTTACATTTTTTTCAAGTAAATTCTTCTTGAATTCTCTATTGGAATGATACAAGGTTGTAGCAGGTCACAGTGTATATAAAAAGTTCCAACCACTTGTTTCTAAAATTCGTCATTAGTACTGCCTCTGTTGCTGATGAGCTGGGATTATACCATCTGGTCCAAGAGATTTGTATGACTCAACCCAACCCAGTTAATAGTCCAGGTCACTTTGCAATGGGTTATTAATTAATTAGCTGCACTAAAATCCTTTTTCCTCGCACGACCTAGGCTAGCTAGAAGTCTGACGGATGGCTCCGGTCCTGTCTCTGGGGAGGTTATTGAAGTATTTACACTAAGAAGAAAAATGCTCCATATATTTTATGTTCTTTTGCATTATGTGGTTTCAAAACACTTATTTTCCAATCTTGAGTCGCACTTATATTCCGACTTGTCCAGTAACAAACTGAAACTACATGCTCAACAACGTATAATTCTTTCACGTGTACTGCAACGTCACCGAACAAGTAATCATGAGCTGGTGTTTACGCGCGCGCTTGAATGTGATGTCAATCAAATTTATGGTATAGTAAAGTAACTTTGTTTAATCAATATGACCTCTTTAAAGAAATTGTAAGACCAATGTATTCGAGTTTGGACTCGTCCTGTTCTCTTGAATGTGGAAGCAGATCTAGTGATACAAGATAACCATCATTAATTTCAACTTATGCAGTTCTAATTATACCGGGTGTTGAACTCATCACGATTCACAGGACCAAGAGGTCAGAACTTTTTAAATATACTATATATTCCAGTAAATGAAGGAGGAAAAAAAGGCAAAGTTAACATTAATGACGCCCTGTTTTCATCTTCCGGTTGGAAGTTGCATTTGATACATCATTAAACATGAGACAGAGTTCTGCATGAAAACGCGTGCGAGGGCGGAGAAAATGGCCCCAAAAGACCAGGAAAATAGGTTTTCAGCCAATATCTCCTAAAATATGGCAGTTAGAGATTTTCGGTTCCGATAAAAATTGAAGTTCAGGTCATTTTCTACAAAAATGGTCCTTATGATTTTTTTCGCAACATTAATATTTTCTGCAAAAAAATCGGGTTGAAATACCGGAAATTTTGAGACTTGTGAAATATGCAAGTTTTGTACAAAATTTGAGCTAGGGGGTGTTGGAAATCCATTATTCTCAATGTTTTGGATTGTGGAAACCAATTGTAGATGGCGCCACCACATTTTACAGATTTGGAAAATCCTCGGTGTCATAAATGAGAATCCCTGTAACCAGACACTTTTGATGGATATTTATGTTTCCGAGGGTCTTGTTCTCCTCTCAGATAAGGCCTTGAGATAAACTTATTAGGAAAACGGCTATAAGATTAATTCCAGCGAGATGGACCCCTCCAGTGGACCTGAATCTAGCAACAATCAGCTTTGCACATGTGGCAAAAAACTGAAGTTCATTAGGCTTTTGGTAAGGAAAACTGAAAATGCCTCAAGAGTGACGAATATTCACCCATAATACTCAGCAACAATTTCTTGCAGATTCTCCGCAAATTTTTGCAAATTTTTTGCAACCAGACTGATTGAGGTTTTTGGAATAACGAGTTATGAACGTTTTTCATGTTTCATTTATTATAGAAAAAAATATATATTTATTTATCAACGGGAGAACCCAATATAATGATACAAGAATAATACATTATGGACTAAAATATTACATAGAAAATTGGTTTGTAGCAGACGACACGAGCGCCACGTAGAGCACACGCGCGGCGAACGACGGAGGAACGAAAGTAATAAATTATAGCGTTAGTCGCGTCATTATACGCGAAAAAAAAAAGTTTTCATTTGTCCAAAATCAGAAATTGCATTGTTGCAGCCAAAAATGCATTCGAAAAATGCATTTTTTGAGACGGCCGCTCAGAACTGGCCCAGAATGGGTACCCGGGGGTTTTCGAGGTCGCTGATCACGATTATGATGTTCATATTGACACCCTGACCACCTGGGGCTCAGGAACGCCGACGAACGTCATCTCCGTGGAACACTCCCAGAATTCGTGCGGGGAAGGAAAAACACATGGCGCCCGGGGGTTTTTGGGTCGCTGAATTAAAATATGGCATCGGCGAACATCCCCCGCACACCTGGTGCGCCCCAACCTGGACGTAGACGTCTTCTCCGAGAATTTTCCTGACAAGAGTGTCAAAAACAAACCAAAAATCATTGTGGGGGAGTTTTATGGGTCGCTAAAGCAGAATTTGACGTTGAAAACGATCCCACGAGCACCTGGTGCACTGCAACCTGGACCTGAACGTCTTCTCCGATGGTTTTACAGATACAACCGCAAAAAACATTGCGAAATCGTCTCATAATTTGATACATTCATCCATGCTTAACTCTCCCCAGTGCACCAGGTGCTCGGGCGATCGTTTTCGATGTCAAATTCTGCTTCTGCGACCCAAAAAACTCCCCTTAACGATTTTCGGTTCGTCTTTTTCGAATGTGTCAGAAAAATTCTCGGAGAGGACGTCTTCGTTCAGGTTGGGGCGCACCAGGTGTGTGGGGGGTGTTCGCCGATGCCATATTTGCATTCAGCGACCCAAAAAACCCCCCTTAACGATTTTTGGTTCGTCTTTTTCGAATGTGTCTGGAAAAGCGTAGGAGAAGATGTTCAGGTCCAGGTTGCAGTGCACCAGGTGCTCGGGGGATCGTTTTCAACGTCAAATTCTGCTTTAGCGACCCATAAAACTCCCCCACAATGATTTTTGGGTTGTTTTTGACACTCTTGTCAGGAAAATTCTCGGAGAGGACGTCTACGTCCAGGTTGGGGCGCAATAGGTGTGCGGGGGGTGATCGCCGATGCCATATTTGAATTCAGCGACCCAAAAAACCCCGGGCGCCAAGTGTTTTTCCTTCCCCGCACGAATTCTGGGAGTGTTCCACGGAGATGATGTTCGTAGGCGTTTCTGAGCCCCAGGTGGTCAGGGTGTCAATTTGAACATCATAATCGTGATCAATGACCTCGAAAACCCCCGAGTACCCTTTCTGGGCCAGTTCTGAACGAGCGTCTCAAAAAATGCATTTTTCGAATGCATTTTTGATTTTGGACAAATGAAAACTAGGTAACTTTTTTACAAATAATTTTTGCAAGCAACCGCATTCCGGCGATCGGTGCTGCCCGAAAATTTTTTTTTTCAGGCCTCATTTCGCGTATACGCGACTACGTATACATTTAGATATACTGGTTTTTCCCCGGGGTATCAAAGGTATGACTTATATACATCGATGGAAAGGGAAAGGTGGGAATTTCCCCATTACACTAGTTAAGGTGTTAAAATGTTAGAAATAAAGAGCAGGGAGAAAATAACCACCAAAAAAAAAGTGCGTGTTTTCCTTGAGCCCACGTTTTCTAATTTTATTGAAAAATGGACGACTTCGTCAAAAAAAGTAATTGCACAATCGGAAGGTAGACATTCTTAGCTTTCAAATGATGTATCATAGAGACCAATCGGATCATGTATATATTTTTAATTGATGGTTGTTAACTAAATTTCCCCGCGATCCAAAAACAGCAAAAATTTGGGATTCAATAAACAACGATTAAATGAAAATTTAAAAAAAATTAGGGTATACAAATTTCAGGGATGACAAAGGACCTTATGAGGACCCATAATCAAGAAAATTCTGAGTAAATTAGTGCAATACAAAAAAATAGGATTAAATTCCTGGCGAGGTCAAAATTGCCCGGAAGCAGAAAGTTTGACCCTTGTTCCGATATGGCCAAAAGAGTCAAGCGTGACTCAATTCACAGGGTATGATAGCAGCAGAATTCCACTCTCACATGAATTTTGAATCATGTGAAAATATGCATTTTTCACAAAGTTATTGAATAATTTGTCCCCCCGCTGATGTGTAAATACACGGACTGTGCTCTCCGGCATACAGCACAGAAGCTCATTATTCGAGGTGCGCTTGGTGCCGTTTTTCTCGAAACCGGTCAAATTTTGTAGAAAAGTCATGGGGACCATTTTTGTAGAAAATTAACTGATCTTTAATTTTTATCCGAACCAAAAATCTTTAACTGCCATATTTTAGGAGATATTGACTGCAAACCTGTTTTTCTGATCTTTTGGGGCCATTTTCTCCGCCCTAGCACGCGTTTTCATGCAGAACTTTTTCTCATGTTGAATGAGGTACCAAATGCATTTTCCAACCGGAAGATGAAAATAGGGCGTAATTAATGTTAACTTTTTTCCTTTATTTACTGGAATAATATGACCTACTACAACCTTGAGCCATTGCAATAGTGTGTGACTTTGATCTGGCTCAGCGTTCTGGAATGGAACACGCTGTACAATCGCACTGCTGAACCACCCTATATACGAAACGTCGTTATGAAAATATAGTGTTTGAATTAATACCTAAGAAATTGTATTATATTTGTGTTAGAAATATTCTTATTTAAAACTAAAATGATTTGAATTTTTTAAAACAATACAATGTAGTTGATTTGCATTTCATGAAATGAAATTAATGTAATTTCCACCCTCTAGTTATGTTAGATACTGTTTCACCAAAAAAATTATTAGATTACAACAGAAAAATACATAGACCTCGACATGGGAGTAGTAAAGCCCTGAGGAAGGTCGGGTCAATTAAAACAGTTAATTATAAAATGCGTTTAATTATCTAGATATTCTCAGACCAGACGGGCCAGGTCTATTATTAAAAAGTAATGAGCAGGTATATAGGTGCGTTTATTTATATTATTACGAAAAAAAAATTAGTACGTGGTTGATGGTTTCATTAAAATAGCTATCAGAAAAATATAATTATTATGAAGTTACCTTAAAAGGATCAGTCAATTATTCAAATTCATGTATTACATTATTGAATCCCAGATAGATATCCAAAAACCATTTTGGATACTAAATACAGGGTGTCCCACGACGATTAGATAGATAGATAGATAGTTTTATTGTGTCTAAGAGGGCTGTAAATGGGACATTCAAAAAGCATATGATGTAATGACTCCAGGGAATCCATATTACAGACAGTGCAATTATCAGTGCTGTTGATTATATAAAAATTTCCTTTAAAAGACAATTTTAAAAATGTTTTACTACACGTTCTAAGTTGCGCTATTATTCTGGTTATATAGATGGTATTTGCAAATAACTGTTATTTTCACCAACTAGCAAGTGTGAGTATAGTAAAGAGTAACTAGAAGCAACCTTTTTGTTCATGTCACTATCAAGCAGGCGTTTTCGCAATTTGTCTAGAATAAGTCTATCTAAACTGCGTACATTTTTACTTAAATAATTGCGCATAAATAAACAATTCTTTAAGTTGCGTCACCCAATTTTACTTTGAATTATTATTAGATTCTAACTGAGCAAGTAGATTGAAGCAAATTTTTGAAAGTCTTGAAGTCTTTCAGTTTGTTCATCCAAAGTAAGGCATGTTTGAAAACAACCATTGACAAATGATCGGAACATGTTTCCAAGCTTACAATGTAATCTGGGGTATTCTTTGACAGACTTAGAAGTTTTTTGAAAAAGTTTACCTGTACGCGCTCTATAATATCAGTGTAACGTAGACCCCATATACCAATTCCAAAGGAAAGAGAAGATAAAATAATTGAATTGTATAAATTGATCCGTGATTCCCAAGTATCCATTTTTGACCGACACATTATATCCATTACTGCTCCAATAGCCCGATTAGCTTTGATTTGAGAGTTCTTAGCCATGGTGCAAAATAAGGCTGTGGAGGAGAAATCAACACCCAAGTAGGTTAACTGCTTTACTGTTTCCAGACAATATCCACTATAATGAAATTTTTTGTTGTAATTATGTACATGGCCACTTTTTGCGAATATCATTACTTTGGTTTTATCGGTATTGACTGCAAGTTTGTTATCAAAGCAATAAGACTCGAGTACCTTTAGTTTTCGCTCTATATCGATTGGAGAGTCGCCAAGAATAACTATATCATCTGCGTATTGAAGCATTAATACGTCTTTGTTGCCGTCAATAGTAAGTCCATTCAGATTTTTTGAACGAAAATAATCTTCAATGTCAGATATGAAAATAGAAAAAATTAGGGGACTAAGTGATTCTCCCTGCAAGACACCTTCCGAGATGTTGTATTTTTTACTGTATGAGTTTTGTTGCTTGATTGAGAATGCTGCGTTATCATATATCTGTTTTAGAATTCGAATGTGTTTAGAACTAATCCCAAATTTATAATGTTTCAACCAAAGAAGTTTATGATTAATACTGTCAAATGCTCTTTTGAAGTCCACAAAGACAGCGAACACTTTTCTGCGCTGGAGTCTAAGAGTGATTTGCAAGATCGAGGTTAAAATGAAAATATTATTTAAACAGCCTCTGTCTTTTCGAAAGCCATATTGTGTTTCTGGAAGTATAGAATTATCTTCACACCAGCTGAACAGACGATCTAGTAAAATAAGTGTAAATACTTTAACACAGCAATTGATTAGCGATATACCGCGATAGTTGTTTGGATCATCTAAGGGTCCTTTCTTGTGAAGCATTGTTAGAATTGTGTCACACCAGCCAAGCGGAACTTTTTCCGATTCTAATATTTTATTATATAAGTGACACATGTACAAGCGCCAATTTTGTGGTAAGTGTTTCAGAAACTCATAGGTTATGCCATCCCTACCAGGAGCCTTACCCACGACAGGTAGTATATCAGAATTGGACAGTAGTGAATAATTATAATTTTGGGGGTGTGAATTAAAGCAAATGTTGCATCTTTCCTTGTTATTGTGTTATCCAATGAGGCATTTGTTTTTGGTAACGTGATGTCGCATTAAAAATGATTAATGGGACAACCTGTATATTTGTGCCTTTCTGTGTTCCTCCCGATAAAACAATTCCAACTAACTAGCACACTTGGGGTCTGAAGTGATTAATTCAATAGCTACAGGTAGGTACTTAAAGGATTGTAAGTTAAAAAATTATTCATAATTGAATCCCCTGTAATTTTCGGCAATCTTACATTCGTACGTAATGATTAAGACAAACCAATATTATAATTTTTAATGATAATTCAAATTAACTGTCTAAACAAAGTGCAAATTTTGAATAAAAATTCGAGATATTATAACCAACAAAGTATAACATGTCATTTTTCTCGTCATTGGAATGAATCGATTGTGTTTATATACAACAATCCTTTGTTCACGAAACTTCTTATTAAATTCAAATCAAATAACTTCTGATATAAATAACAAGTGGCAAAAAGGGACAACCTGACCCTCGATAACAAGAGAATGAGCAAAACGAATAAAAGGGAGGGTCAGTTTATCGGAAAACATAAATCCATAAATAAAATCGCCATAAGTTTGTCCTCCTTCGGTTGCACTAAATTCAGAGAATAATTCGGCATTGGTTGATATGATTTATTCATTTTGTTTTATTTAGTGCTAGAAGTTGTTGCTTGAACATAAATTATAATGAATTTTTAGTTATGAAAATAAATTTTACTGTTATAAATCAGAACTTGGAACCAAAGTTGAAATAAAAAGGGTATTTGAACTAATATTTGATTATGAAATCAAACAATTTTAGTTTGTTAAATCTACATTATATTTAACCTTAGTTGTGACGCGTTTCGCTAACACAGTAGCTTTTTCAAACGAATGGAGGTATAATGAGAAATTTTCAATTTATACAGTGCCTTAATACTAAATTATACGGATATTAAACAATAAAATTATAATCTATTTACGAGGAAATGAAATGAATTTGTCTACATATGGGATTAACTAAGTATTTAACAAGTTTACCTGGAAACTCATTCACAACAATCCTACAGGAACCTTTCTGGGTAAAAAGGTTTAATAAGGGAGAATTGTTAATAGGTATCAAGTTGGTCGTTGAGAAGATTATCTGAATATTTGTTTTTATTTATCTCTAGGGCTTCTAAAAGATTTAATTTGAAGGATTTAGTTTCTATATGCAAAATTTCAAAATTTGAATCGAAAGAGTGTTGGTTTGCTAATAAATGATTTGAATAGTTGGAATCTGATTTTTGGTTGTCATAACTACGTTTGTGTTCTGAAATTCTAGTTTTAAAATTCCTTAAAGTTCTACCTATATAAATTTTACCACAGTCGTCATTACCACATTTTAATTTATAAACTCCTGATTTATTTAGTTTTGAAGATTTGGATTTGTTGTTTTTAATGAATTTGGATAAATTGTTGTCGGTTTTGAAGCAAATATTCAAGTCTAAAGTTTCTAAGAATGATTTTATTTTTAAGGATGTTATTCCAAAGTTAGTTAGGCTTTTAAATTGGTTATTTTTGTTCTTATCAGAAGGAAATACTTGTTCCAGAGTATGTTTTCGTATCTTTTTATTCATGATGTTGTCAATTAAATTTGCATCGTAATTATTATTAACCGCTATTTGTTTAATTTTTTTTTTATTTGTTTTAATATTTGATTCCTTTCAGGTCTTTTTACCAAAATGTGACTCAACAAAAAATTTTCAACTTCTGTGATGATTTACAACTTTTCAAATACCAGTTGCTGAGAGATGACGATTTATAATTTTGCATTTAAAAAGTGATCTCGTAGTCTGGAGTGGTCGATCCTGAAACAACTGCGTTTATAATAAAAACAAAAACGACATAATTCTCGAAAACCAGTTAGAGAGAATACCGACTTTCTCGGTTATGAATATAAAAAATGTTTCCTACCTTGGTAAAAAATATACAACACTAGGATCTATCGATAAACCACGTTTTGGAATTTTGTCGATGCCTCGACTCCCAATATGGATATCAACATCTTGAAATGGTTAGAATAGAGGTTGAGAGCGGCTTATTGGCACAAATCTACATGAAACAGTCTTCTAGTATTATAGTATTGAGCGCACCCATGTGTTATTTATCAGATTTTAATCTGGCTATTCCACTGGAAAAATAGTGATCATTCTGGCGATATGAATCAAATTTCTTCCAAACTCTTCAGCTAAGACAGTTTTTTGAAGGAACATTCGAATTTCCTAAGAGCAATAAGCACATTTTCCTTGCCGCTATAAAACCTATACCGGGTGTCCCAAGTTATCGTATACAGGCAATAACTCGCTTATTTGACAATATAATTGATAAATAAAAAAGGTAGAACGTGTCGCGGGACACACGGTAGGAACTTTAGTTCCTTTTAAGCAAAAGTTATGTAATACATCTGACGTTATATAGGTAAAAAATTTGCATATTCTTCGGTGGTTGAGTAGTAAGCACACCAGACTCTCACGCGGTAGACCCGGGTTCGATTCCCCGCGAGGAATTTTTTTTATTGTTAATTTTATTTTTAAATAATCATTCTGCTTGATATTAATAACGACAACAGGTAGACGTTTGAAATATTTAGCAGAATATTCATTATTATAGATAATGGTACGGTACCCTCCATGAGGGAGTCCGACTGGCAACATCTACTTATAACAGCATCGTATATTTAAAAAAGGAAACCGTAGCATTATACAAATTTGACATTCGTTTACCACAAAATTAGTGGAAACATAAAATTGAATTGTTAAATTTTTAATTTGAAGTTATATTACAGTTTATAGAAATTTTTATTTTCTAGATTATTTCCTTCGTGGGTCGTAGAAAAAATATGCTGCTCGACTCGTGTGGATTGTCCATATCGCACTTGAACGATTGAGCACTCCACCTACGGCGTCGTGAACCATCTTCGTCCTCGTGCGATATGGCCATCATATCCACACTAGTTGCACAAACTACAATTTCTTTCAAAATATGCCCTTTTACATTTAAAAACTACCTGCCAAATGTCAAATCAATTTATCCATCCATTTTAAAGTTAACGAACTAAAACATTCAAGTTTTCAAAATTTCAACACCCTGTATTTCGAAAAGTAGCTAGACCCCTTAATCGCGCAAAAAAAATTATGGAAATAATAGTAAAAATTTATCCGAACAAATTCAAGTAGATCACTAGCACTGCGAATACCAGCTTTGCATAGAATTCCAATATAGTATCGGTGGTTCAGTGGTTAGAATGCTCGCATTGCACGCGGGCGGCCCGGGTTCAAATCCGGGCAGGAGCAAATTTATTATTATGAATCGCTGCTTCGTAAGCGAGAGAGAGACTAAGGAGGCACAAGCACGCAAAAGCAAGGCACATAACGAAGCAATGTAACATAACGTAGCGTAACGTATCGCGTAACGGTCAGATCTTTTGCGTCGCGACCCCTGGTCGCTCAAACATAACCTGGCGTAAAGAACTAAAGTTCCAAAAACTGCATTGAATGGCATGACTTATAAAAGAATTGTCATTAAGTGTCACTCTGTTTGGAATACAACGATAGCCCATACTTGGTATATTTTTCAATTAATAATAACAAAAGTATTATTGTTTCATGAAATATCAATTTCAACTAAAATACAAAATGATGATGCAATTCAAAAAACGTTTCTGCAGAATCCATGCAAGCTGCGAAACGTGTTGAGAGCTTTCTTGTGCGTCTCAATCATAGCTGTTGTAACAATACGACATACATCACAAAATGCGTTCTTTAAGATCATCTAAAGCATAGAATATTTCAACCTAGAATTCTAATCTTGCATCAGAGCTGAACATAACAGAATATTTGGCAAACTTTTGTTTGACGCAAGATTTGCGAAATACTAGCAGTCGTGATTTTTATTTTTTTAATAAACAGCTGCATTTTGTGTTATTTTGGTGAAGTCAATTTATTTTTAAAAAAGATAAAATTCTCCCTCAATTTGATATTTAAAATTCCCGCTGAAATTTATATTTCCTGCGGCTAAAGTTCAGATGGCGTTCAAAGCTGTAGTAACTGCTGACAACGTAAGAGCTACAATTTTAGGTTGAAGTATTTCTTGATTTAGAGGATCATAAAAAACGTATTCGAGAAGCATCTCGGAGCGTTAAACCAGCTGTGATTCAGACGGGGCCAGCACAATAACACTTTTAACATGTTTTGTAGCTTGCAAAGATTCTGCAGGAAATAATTTTGAACATTCGATGTAATTCTCTGTTTTTTTATGCATCAAAGGTTTTCCAGTTGAAATTCATACTTCGTGAAATAGTGATATTTTTGTTATTATTAATTGGAAAAAATTCCAAGTAGGTGCTATCGTTGTGTTCCAAACATAATGACACGCAATTTTTATTGGCAATATACAAGGGGTGCCATTTGAAAATAAAAAGTGAGGTGTAGCTACCACAGGGCTGTCAAATGAAAAACATTTTTTCATAAGTTATTAGGAAAGTACTTCAATGCCATTCAATTCATTTTTTTCATTTATTAATTAATCAATTTATTAATTGTCAAAAAGAGAGATATTGCCTGTATACGATAACTTGGGACACCCTGTATATCGATCTGCAAATGGCTGCAATTTTATATACTTGTCAAACTGTCCGTTAGTTTCTAAATATTAAACTGATAAGCCTGATCTCATTTGCGGGATAGGTACACATTAGCAGCAAGTGCAAACTTTAGTTAAAAAAAAGAATAAAAGGTATATGGTTCACCTTTATGTCCTAGACGTGCTCATAGAACCATGATATGGACCAAAAATTGATTCTTCATTCAGGCTCCAAAAGTAATATATAGGAGTACGGTTATGTTTCATGGTTCTTAGGTTCAATAGGATAGATAATAGAAATATAATCCTAACCATATTGTATAAAAATAGGTGTCGCATGTTCAAACCACCGATAAAAATTATATACCAATTAGGGACAGTTATCCAAGACATAAGAAAAACTTCAGTGTGCCCATCTCATGAGTTTTATTTTGATATTAGCGAGGATTTAATGGTATGAGAAATAAATTTGCTATATCACATCCATTGATTTTACCTCAATCACTGAAAAAACAATTCTCGTGATTCATTTATCATAAAAACAAAAAACTCTTCTCCACGCATTTCCCACAAAAACGTTTTTTACTGAATAAAACTATAATTTGATTTATTTTTAAATATATGCAAATGCTATTACATCCATCCATAAATAACGTTTAAGCAGAAAAATAATTCTCTAAAATACCCTAATCATACGCCATTACATTCGAATCACGCAATGTTTCTGATCAGATTTAAGTTTATTAATGTTGAAATTTAATTTCAAATGGCGCCGACATTTTGCTGCAATTATTAACATGGCCGATACACAGACACGGGCTAGCTCCCCAGATTTATTATACAGAAAACTGATCAAATCACCCTTTCATTCGTATTTTAAATTAGCACCACCCGCCTCGTAGTACTTAATGTCTTCTGTCCAATATGGGGAAGAGTTTTTTTTTCGTTAAGAAAACTTACAAATAATTTGACGGGCGAAGAACCTTGAATAAGTAGTTTCCATCAAACTACACAGATAGAGTGAAGGTTTGAGAAAAAAAATTGACACTCGGACATCAGAATGGTCAGAAATACATGTTCGTCCCTTCTGAAATGTGGTAAAATAATAGCTTGTAACTAGAATTATAATATTGTTGCGTTTGAACAAATAATGTTCTTACCACATTTGCCAGTTCTGAAAATATTTCGTCCTCACTTCAATCGGAGAGTTTACCAATTACCCAAACGATAATTAAGCGCACCGTGAACTACTGATTAACGGTTGGTTGAAATTTAACGTACTTTGTAACAATCCTTTTTTGCATTGACTAACACCTGTATGCACCGCATTGACTTAATTCGATTAGGAGTTTAATCTCGCTTAATTCGAAAATGTGTCATGCACCACAAGAAAAAAGTAGTTTAAGCTTTGGATTACAAGATCCGCCCACATCTATGGTTTAGTGGCAGGATTAACTAATTTTTAATGATTCTAACCAAAAATTTTGTTTGTTATTGTGGTTGTGAATAGTGTTGTGCAGCTTGGTCTTTTCACTAGAATTTTATAAAGATATAAGTACTTATGGATTTAGAAGAACTGTTTCTAGAAGACGATCAAGATATTCTAGATATAATTAATTTTGGATTCTTGCGACGACATTATGAGAGAAGCGAATATTTTGATACCATGGTCAATATTAAATTTTTTCGACGATTTTGGCTAACGAAACCCACCGTTTTGAACATTCTTATTTAAATTGAAAATGAAATTGAGCATGACAATGATCTGTAAGTAATAAGTGCTTCTCTCTAGGTCGTGTAATAGAATGTCTTTACAAAGTTTTTTCAACTGTTTTGGAAATAATAGTTTAATACCAATGAACCAGCTGTTGGCCACTTCAGGCTTGAATTCTTTTGGTAGCCATCAAACAGCAATATCTGATTTCATTGGGTGTCATCAAACAACAAGTTCAATAATCTCTAGGGTACTAGGGCAATTTGTCGGACCAGACCTAACCATATAAGAATGCCACAGAATGATCAGGAAAAATTGAGAATTTCAACTGATTTTCATAATATTTCTAGGTTTCCTAAGGTGCTGGGTTGCTTTAGATTTATCTTCAATCCTACTTCTATTTGTCTTTTCATCTTCCAATATATTGTAGCATACTTCATTGCAATCATCATTAAGCACTGTTTTTCATCTGATGAAAACTTGGGAATTTAAATTTCTTCGAAATGAACAAAAAAGATCAATCGCGCCAAAAAATTATGGAAATCACCAGCACTGCGAATACCAGCTTTGCATATAATTTTAATATAGCGTCGGTGGTTCAGTGGTAGAATGCTCGCCTTCAACGCGGGCGGCCCGGGTTCGAATCCCGGCCGAAGCATATGAATCGCTGCTTCGTAAACGAGAGAGAGAGAGACTAAGGAGAGAGCACAAGCACGCAAGCAAGGCACATAACGAAGCAACGTAACATAACGTAGCGTAACGTAACGCGTAACGGTCAGATCTTTTGCGTCGCGACCCCTGGTCGCTCAAACATAACCTGACGTAAAGAACTAAAGTTCCAATAATATCCGTGAATTATTTAAGGTTATGTTGAGTTGATTGCTATTTGACAGAAAAAACAGCGTTGCCAAGTTGCCAAGCCGGATTAACAAATCTGCAACCGATACATAAAAATGAAGTTTGGAGAAGCTAAGCGAGATTGGCAAATCCCGATTAAATTTGAAAACGGTGCATCCGGGCGTATGGGATAAGCAGTCGATCAAATAAAATATAATGGTAACTACAGCTCATAAAAATAGTCATTGATTTTTAAAGGGACAAGCTATTGAAAGTTTACACACTTTTCTAGAGACCCAAGTTATCTCTGTTGCAGTTCGGACGACTGAACCCTGAGACCAGAAACCCTTCAACGAATCTGTGAGTCAGGCCGGACCTGCTATTTTGCAAATTTATTCTTTATCTAACGCATTTAATTCACAAATCAGTAGTTATGGACACGTATGTTCTTTTGTTTAGTTTCTCAATCATTATAACAATCTGCATGCAGAAATTCATTACATCTGCATGTACAACTTTTCGAAATGTGTTGGGAATTGTACTGTAGTAGTTAATAAATACTTTGCCAGCTTGAGGGGGCACCGTGGCAAAAGTAGGCATGTTCAGAGAAGCAAAGACTTACATTTAGTGTAAAGATAAGAATCTAAAAATCTATTTTAAAATGATTGAATTGCATGTCTGGAAACTAAAAAGTAGTGATGTTAATATTATCAATCCAAGCTAAAGGGTTGATTTTTTTCTCAAACTGAATCAACATTATTATTAGTCATAATTAACTTCAAAAATATACAGAGTGTTTTCGAATGACACTTTCAACGTTTGCATGTAGATATCTCTCGTGAAATTGGACAAAAACGCAAAAGATTTAAATTGTCATAAAACACTGTCAAACATTCTACAGAAAATATTGGTTCTGTCTACTTGGGTATTTGAAAATCTAGACTTCTATTGGTCAATTTTTCAGTTTTATGATGAAAACCTGTGTTATAATGAGTATCATTATGAAATTGAAAAATGGCATTTAATTAACAACTCAAAGTATGGGAGTAGGAAAAAATAGTTTTTAGTGATATCAGGAATTTGCAATTACATTACAAAAAAAAAATGTAATACAAAAAAAAATCAGAGTAGGTACATGTCGCAGTCTTAGGTCTAAAATAGTTTTCAGATTATCTACGAAATGAAGAAAGTGTTATTCCTATAATCTCTCATTATTATTATTATTATTTAAATCAGAGAAACCACATAATTGGTTCAATGTCCTATTCCTAAACTATTGAAATCATCTCAAATGGCATATTGACTTGGCTTACTTTTAGAAACACACCTTCGAGGAGGGTATTATGGACCCTCCTGCTGTTTAAGGATTAGAATGCATTTTGACGCACGTCATCGAGCCACTGTCGGTGGCTGTGGGGGGTCTTTTAAAAGTTTGAAGACTTATGTAATACAACCAAAAATGAATTTATAGGCGCCGTAGCGGTAACTTGTCGGTGTCTTTGAAAATGACTACGTCAACAAGAGAAACCTTTCTGTCAATTTTTGAATGGATGTCCAAATGCGGTTCCAGATTTGTATTTATTAAAATGGTTGGCTTAGATGTTACACAGTGCTTATATTTCATAACTCAACCACATGCATCTAGCCCTTACTATACTTTTAAAAGATTACATATTGCAGTGAGATGGTATTTACTATTAGGTAATACCAAACATCCCTAGAATTGTAGGAACATTGCATTTGCAGTGCGACCATAAAGTGAAGCATAAATTCATTATCACCTCAATTAGGAGTGATATGTAGATATTTAAACCTGTCGATTTATGATTTTAATGATTGTTACCCCACAAAAGTTATATTCAATACGAAAGCAACCTTTTGTGGTATATATAATTTTAATTCCTGAATTTCTATTAAGCTTTCCATAATTTTAATACTTGGAACACACACTAATGGGTATTTGAATTTTGAATCAAATCATGCTATAAGCGTTAAAAAAGGGGTAGTAAAATCTTTATACGATAGGGCCAGAATCATTTGTTCTAATGATAATCATTTCACAAAGGAGAAAACTCTACTGAAAAATGTTTTAAATGCCAATAATTACCCGACAGAATTTGTAAATGAAGAAATCAAGAATATAAAGAAAGGCTCATTGTTAATACCCCATAATAATAACAATAATATTATTAATTCAGCTAATATAATTTTTAAAAACTTGACAATACCGTATGTTAGGGGTTTGTCAGAAAGAATTAAGAAAATTGGTAATCAATTTAATATTCGAACCAGCCTAACAATACTTTGAGATCTATCTTAACAAAAACGAAACCAAAAAATGAAGAACAATCTTCAAAAAATTGCATATATCAGATATCTTGTGAATGCGACAAATTCTATTTAGGTGAAACATCTAGACCATTGAAAGTCCGAATAAGTGAACATAAAAAATACATCAAAGATAGGGAGTTCTTTAAGTCAGATATTTGTAAACATGCTTGGGAAGAGGGTCATAAAATTCAATGGGATTCGACAAAAATGATATTGAAAGAGGCCAATAGTAAAAGACGAAAAATCAAAGAAAGTGCTTTAAACTAAATGCAGATAAATGTGTAGCTAGTATTGTATATGTAGTCAAATTTGGTTACCACTGTTAGAAAGAGAAATTTCCAATCATCAATTACCTGCGTTATCAGGATAGCATCATAAGTTTTTATCCAGGTTTTCTTATGATTTATCATTGGAATAGTTGTTAATCGATACACACTTCAATACACAAAATCACCAAACTGAGTTATACATGTTTTAAAAACAAAAATGATCATACAAAAAAAAAGTAACAACAAACGCGTTTTATTAACAACATTTCCAAAATAAGCTAAAAAAAGCGCTATCCCAATAAAAACCCGTTCCTGGAACGTGCACTTCACTGGATTCCATTTCTAGTAGTCTATCATATCGTTAGAATGTCATAAAATAAAATATTTTATTTCACATTTTACCAGAGGTGTGATCTACTATGAATGGACCTTAATAAAATTTGACAACAAAGTTTTGTAGTCTTAAACTTCAAAATATTATTGATTGTCTAGTTGTCATATTTTTTCGTTGTGTCGGATAGGGACCAAAAAAAAAATTTTTATCAATTTTATTACTAGTTAATCTTGACAACGGTAGCTGGAACGCTACCGAAACGTCGAAATAAAAAATAAAAAACATTATTGTGGTTTGATTCCCAAAAGAATAAGAAAAAAGAAAAATTATTTTATTTGAATGTCAATGTGTATAATTGATATAATAATAACCATTTATATTAAGAAATTATGACTAACGATTATGATCGCTTAAATCATATTATCCAACGTATATTATTCCAATTAAATTGATATGCATATCAACTGACTAACTTGGACGCAAGATAATTAAATATAGAGATAATTAGTTTATAGCAAGCGCTCAAAATAAAGTTGAGTATAATTTAAGAGTTCATTTAAGATAGAAAACTGCATTATTCAATAAGAGGTAAGTATAATGTTTATGAAAAAAAACTTAGCTACTGGAACTATCTTGGCTTGAATAATTACCTAGTGGTTAGTATAATTAATGTTATTTCTAGTAATTTCCTCGGAAATATTTATGAAAATCGAATCCAAAATTATACACGACTGAAATAATTCTGCCTAGATGTGCATGTCTCTATTACACGTAGGTATATACAAATTGTCATGCAATTGCTGTTTTGTCGTATTGTTAAACACAAGATCCTTGTTATTTCATAGATGCATTTCTTGTGAATGTAATTCAACTGTTTATTATTATACAGTTTGGAACTTATATTTATTTTCACGGATAATGATATATACAGAGAACGAAAAAGCTGCAATTTCCTATTTAATAAGGCTTATCAAGTTGGTCACTTAACTTTGTTTCCTCCTATTGGGTAATATTTTTTTTCCTATTAATGTCCTAAATTATCGATCTCATAACAACCGGATGTGCGCTTTTCAATTCATCAATGAATTTGTGAATGAACTTACGAAATTTTTCTATTGCGTATTATTGAACGCGAATGACGAGTGATATGTAGGTACCTATTTAACGCTATTTCCGTCAAATCGAACTTAATAGTCCAGTTGGGTTAGCATTAAATGTAAAAGCAGTAGTCGAGATTTTTTATAGAATCCCTCAAAAATATCATGGTTGATGATAACCAATTGCCTCCACCGGTTTTTAGGCTGCGCTAATTGCACAATAACAGTTTATAACCAAAACAAACAAAAATGGGCCTATTTTTCAACCTGTTTTCGAATTTTACTAGAAATGTATTGAATTTATCGTGTTGATGCCTGAGAACAAAGTTATAGAGCGTGAAATTTGCTATAAAATTCCGTGGTTCAGAATGTGAAAATTCCGATCCCTGCAGACACAGCGGATGAATAAGTAAAAAAAATTTGAAAAAACAGCTGTGTTTCAGACGCAATTTACTACTGCTATTTATGAAGATGAAGCAATGTAAATCATTATTTGTCTTATAATACGTTATTTTTTCACAAACTGAACGCAACAAACGCGGTTTCGATATCTTATTTAGTTACTGAGTAATCTAATTGTTGATAAACATTGAGTAGAAGAAATAGACATTTATTGTTAGAGCAAAGCCATATGCCACAAAAAATTGTTTACACTTACAATAATGTTTTCACACATTCTAGAAGGTAACAGCTATGATATTATGCAATGATTTGATCAACAATTTTTTCGGTTTAACTGATTCAGACGTTAGTTTGAAAAAGTGGTTAAAATTTTACCTTAGTAACAATTAAGATATCTTTGCGGTTCTCTATTTCAATTTTATTGGAATCTGAAAAAACCTACTCAAAGGACTTGGGAGAACACAACTTTAAGCGTTCAATTTGTACCATTTAATCTCGAGTTATATTGAATCCCAAAGTCAGTTAAACCAAAAAAATGCATATTGTGATAGCTGTAATCTTCTAGTATGTGTGAAAACATTATTGTAAGTTTAAACACATTTTTGTTGCATATGTCTTTATTCTAACAATGTCTATTTCTTTTACTTAATGTTTATTAACAATTAGATTACTCAGCAAGTAAATAAGATATCGAAACCGTAATAACGTATTATGATACAAATAATCAAAAGCAAAGAAACTTCTGGTGGGCTACAGAAATCTGGAACCAACCTACATAACAGAATGTGCCTTCGCAGACGATCTAATGATATGTGCCAAGAATCAAACGGACCTGCAAAACAATTTAAATCTATGGTATGAAGCACTGAAGAAATACAACCTAAAAATTAATGCGAATAAAACAAAAATAATGGTGATCGGTAGAAACGAAGTCCAAACAGTTGTTAGTTTAAGCGATAAAGAATTAGAACAAACGGATAACTTCAAGTATCTAAGGTGTCTTGATAAACAAAGACGGGAAGAACGAAGCGGAAATAAACAACAGGATAGAAAGCGCAACCAAGTTGTACTATTCATTAAGTAACACGCTTGTGAGGAAGAAAGAAGTGTCGACGAAAACAAAGCTGATAGTCTACAAAACCATATTCAAACCGATCCTAATCTATGGTTGTGAAAGCTGGGTACTCACGGAACAACAGAAGAGCAAAATACAAGCCATAGAAATGGGGCATAAAGGGCATCACAAAAAAAGACCGAGTGAGAAATGAAGTTATTAGAAAGGAATTGGAGGTCGAGCCGATCAAAAACAGTATAGAACGACAACAACTGAAGTGGTTTGGACATATGGTAAGAATGGACAACTCGAGACAAGTCAAGTTGATATGGCAAACCAAACCAAAAAATAGAAGATCTAGAGGCAGGCCTAGAAGGAAATGGGATGATGTAATAGCTGGTATCCTGGGAAAAAGTAACAAGAGCTGGAAGGAAGGGAAAGAACTTGCACGAAATAGAAGAAACTGGGCGAAATTTGTGTATAAAAACGAATGAAATACTTAAGTACAAACCTTGTATGGACAAAATACCTTAAGACCTTCGGGTATATTAAGGTTTATGATTATGATGATGATGATGATGATACAAATAATGATTTACATTGCTGTTTTTTCAATTTTTTTCACTTATTCATCCGCTGTGGCTGCAGGGGTGGGGATTTTTACATTTTGAACCACGGAATTGCATAGCAAATTTCACGCTTTATAACTTTGTATCCATACATATGCACGATAAACTCAATACTTTTCGAGGAAAATTGGATTTTTTGGCTATAAACTGTTATTGTGCAATTAGCACAGCCTAAAAACCGGTGGAGGCAACGGATTATCATCAACCATAATATTTTTAGGGATTCCATTAAAAATCTCGTCTACTGCATTCACATCCATGTTTTAATAGTTTTCGGGCTAACCCGCCTGGACTAATAATATGAAATTGGAGTTTACTAATATTGATGATTTGAATGGTAAATTCATAATATAGAAGAGTTTTCCCTTATTTTGTTTGACGCGAAATACAAAGCAGCGCCTATTTTTACAAGGTACAAGAACGTGAAGTTTTAAAGCCCCCATAAACTACGGGTAAACACGACAAACTTAACCGAACAGTTAAAATTGTACGTGCAAAATTGCCGCTTTTGAACACACATACACTGTCGGAAAAGAACGTCTGCAGTTGTGTGCTTCACGATGATTCGGAAGGACATAATTTCAGTGGCGTTAGTTATTGCTTTGAAAAAGAAGTCACGTAGATAATGTTTGAAATGCGCAAGAAATTGGTTATTAAAAAGAAACGAATTCCTCCATGTCAATCTATTAAAAGAGTTTAAGCTGGGAAATAGTGACTGGTGTAATTATTTAAGAATGGATTTAGATACTCATTTAGAATTGTTAAACCGTATCACACATTTGATACAATAGCAAGATTCTCACTTTCCGCAGTCCATATCCTGTCATGAACGTCTTACGGCACCATTACGATATCTTGCTACAAGGCGAGATTGTGAAGATTCAAAATTTTCAAGAGCAATATCAGCTCAAGCCTTAGGACGCATAGTACCAGAAACATGTTGTGCTATGTACACTGTTTTAGAGGGGGAATATTCTTAAAGATTCTATTTTCCATAAACTTGGCAACGATTTATATAACTCCAAAAATTCAACAGTAGTTCTTTACGTCAGGTTAGGTTTGAACGATCGGGGGAATCGAACCCGGGCCGCCCGCGTGGAGGGCGAGCATTCTACCACTGAACCACCGATGCTACATCAAAATTCTATGCAAAGCTGGTATTCGCAGTGCTGGTGAACTACTTGAATTTGTTCGGATAAATTTTAACTATTATTTCCATAATTTTTTTTCCGCGATTGATCTTTTTTGTTTCTTTACAGCATTGGTTGTCAGGACGGTAGGTTGTGTTTACTGGTTTCTAAGATTAACACGTCGGTAAGTGATTCACTTACCGTTCAGACGTCGAAAAGTAATAAATTTCACCAAAATGCAAAATATATATTAAACTGATCGGGAAGTATAAATGTAACTTCTGACATTTCGTTCATTTCGAAGCAATTTAAATTATTTTATTCGGAATTTATTTCAATACGATCGCGCAAAAAATGGTGCAAGCATCTCGAACATTAAAGGTAATTACAACGTTTGCATGTAGATTGCTCTCGTCAAATTGGACAAAATGATATAAGGATAAAGGGGTTTAGCACATTCACTTTTCGAAATACAGGGTGTTGAAATTTTGAAAACTTGAATGTCTTAATTCGATAACTTTAAAATGGATAAAAGGGCATATTTTGATAGAAATAGTAGTTTGTGCAACTAGTGTGGATATGATGGCCATATCGCACGAGGACCAAGTTTGAGCACGACGCCATAGGCGGAGTGCTCAATCCTTCAAGTGCCATATGGACAATCCACACGAGTCGAATAGCATATTTTTCCTACGACCCACTTAAGAAAAAATGTAGAAAATAAAAAATTTACTGTAATATAACTTCAAATTAAAAATTTAACAATTCAATTTTATGTTTCCACTAATTTTTTTGTGGTATACGTACAGTTCTTGAGTGTCCAATTTGTATGTTGCTACGGTTTCCCTTTTTAAATAAACGATGCTGTTATAAGTAGATGTTGCCAGTCGAACTCCCTCATGAAGGGTACCGTACCATCTATAATAATGAATATTCTGCTGAATATCTCAAACGTCTACCGGTTGTCGTTATTAATATCAAAGCACATTTCGACTATTTATAGCTGCCAAATTTCATACTTGTCATGTGAACAGTTCTCCAGATATTGGACTGTTAGGGCGTGGGAGAGCCAATGGGAATTTGGGTAATGTGTGATGTCTTGTTTCAACACTAATATTCCCAGATAGCACAAACACGTTTCAAAGACATCTTAGAGACGTTTGTTCACGATTTTCATGACGTTTCGAAGATGTCCGTTAATATCCAAAATATGTTTTGAAGACGTCTTTAGGACGTACATTGTTACAAAACAAGGCGTCTTTGGGACATCCATTTTTGTACGTCTTTAAGACACACAGCTTTGGACGTGTTTATATACCGTCTTTATACTGGATGAAAATAAATGTTATAATGCCCTTTTATCTAATTCCACAAAATTGTATTATATTCATCACTCTTCTTTAACTAATTTAGCTAATAACTATTGTTGATATATTTTTTTCACCTTCAAAGTGTTTAGATTTAGATTTAGAGGTGGGTTATACTGAAAAATGTTACTTTTCACTTCTAGATACAGTTCTTTTGACTTTTCTCTTTCCTCCATAATATTCAACTACTATCTGATCATTCTGATCTGAGTCCATTTTAAGGTTTGTTCCAAATGTTGATTCATATGATTCTCATGTTAAAGGATGACATGAATAGGAAGTGTATGTCTGTGTAGCCCTCTACCTTTCAAGTGCTCAATAATTTAGTAATGCTGGAGACTTGCCACATTAAAAATTGCTAACAAGAGTTGAACGTCCACATTACCAACATATTTAGAACGTCTTTAAAACATCCCCACAAGGGTGTTTTAAACTTGTCGTGAGAAGAACGTCTTAAAAACGTCCGTCTTACGTACCAGGACGTTTGGACCAAAGTAAGACATGAACTGGACGTCTTTAAGATGTAGTGTGCTATCTGGGTTATAATGTAAGCATACAATTGATTTTTTTTATTAACCATAAACTAAATCACCTGTATTTTTGTTCCTTTAACAGTTATTTTAATGAAACTTTGCTCCCACTTTCACACTCATTACAAAAGTTTCTACAACATCATTTCAAAAAGTTATTAAGTTACTCACCAATCTTAATAATCATTGTATGAGCTCAGTGCCCTCTAGGGGTCTGTTTTTAGCAAACAATTACGCGTGCTGATCAAATAATCAAACGAGGAGGTTGAACTTTTACTCAATAGCGCATTTAGAGATTATAAAATAAGTAGCCAAACCTCCCTTCTTTGATATTCGACCATGTGTCAAAAGAGGTGTATCTTCACAACGCCCTCTGCAGCTGTGAACGTACATTCCATTGTCACCAAGAAGGCGGAGATCGAATGTCACAATTGCGACCCGTGCGTCGAAATAATAGTCACTGCCAGGAAGTAGGATGAAAATTGTTGGTTATGTGTTATATTTCGTATTTGGGAATTAATATAACGAGTGCCACTATTGTCACAATTTAGATAGAGTTCACAAGGACGAATGTAGGGCCAAACACTGTAATAGGTATCCCGTGGGAATTCAATTATTGGTATTTTTGCAGCTAAAAAATTATTTATCTACGACCACCCTTAAAATTAGTCATTTACGAACCAAAAAAGTGTGAAATCATACACGCTTTTTATATGGGACTTTCCAAAAGCGTGCGTAAATGACCAATGCTTTTTAAATAGGGTTTTCCTTTTCAACAATCTTTTTAAGCTACGTAATTAGTACCTATACCTTGTTTTTAAACTAGGAGGAAGAAACCTCACTTAGGGGGCCTATTCTGTAACACTTCCTTTAAAATTTAGAGGCCGTTAAAAATTTGGGCGTGCATAAATTCGACGCTAAAATTTCACTTAATATTTTCTCACTTTATGTACCTGCTTGTAGACCCTTAAATTCGACGCTGGGTACCTCTACTAATCCTTCTACCTGTATTATTTTATTGTTGACCCAAAATGACACAGACAACTGACACAGATCAAGGTGTAACTACCTATGTATAAAAATATCAGAAAATAAGAAATAGAAAACTAAAAAAAAACAAGAAAACCCAGGCCCAAACCCGGTTGATCAAATATGAGCTTAATCCTCAAAGGACATAATCCTTCCAGCAGCGTCCAATTTAAGGGTGTGTCTTCTGGGCTACAGGTAGTTAGCGTCCAATTTGAGGTCGCCCAAAAATTTAACCGGCGTTAAAATCAAATCGGTATTCGCTAACCACATTTCCCTTAAAATTTTAATGGATTCCTTTAAAATAGCCTGTTTAAAGTATTTTTGAAGGGATGTTAAAGTGTGTCTTTATAATAACGGTAACCAAAATGTCGTATCTAGATGTTTCTGGTGAAGCCTTGATTGAAGAATTAATTGCATACCTCAAGAAGTAAGAAACATTCTTAAGTTATATTTGAAATAATTCAAATCAACAATCTTTATTATATTATTCTTTGGCATATTTTAGATTACACCAAAAAAGTATTAGGGACTTGAGTGATTCCTATCAAATACCTACCAATTTATTTAAAAGTATTTCCTTTTCCAAGGAAGTGTCAAGAAAAATGTGGAAAAACTTCATTGTTTTTCAGTCGTTCTCGGTGCCCGTGACATTTTTCATTACATTATAACTATAATACAGGGTGTTTTCAAATGACACTTACAACGTTCACATGTAGATATCTCTCGTTAAATTGGACAAAATGATTCAGGGTTCAGCCCATTTACTTTTCAAAATACGGGGTATTAAAGTTATGAAATGTTGAATGTTTCAATATGATAACTTCTTAAGATGGATGGATAAATGGATTTGACATTTGGCAGGTTGGTTTTTACTGCAAAAGGACATATTTTAAGGGAAAAACAACATATTTCAACCCTTGATCCAGTGGTGTACATTTGGAAGAATATGTTACATAATTTTCCACTTAGCAGTCAACAAATTACAAGAATTATTTAACTTTGTAATTATCTTATTTTTTATTGTCATCAATTCTTTTGTGAATGAAATCACAAGTTTGGACAAGTAATTTCAACAATCTTCTCCCAATGTTTTAGATACAAGTTGGTTCGGTGAATCTTTTCCCATGCGTCATCATTCATATACAAACGCAATACATCAATACATTAAATGGCACGCAGGTCGTAGATTGATGGTTCAATTAGGATGTGGCTAAAATGACGGTGTACGTTATTTATTATTGAAGGTGGTGTGATAGATATTTGTAAATATTTTACAGCCATTTAGCATTATGTTACCTAAACTTTTATTTTGAAAAAACTGTTAGTATTCCAGAGTTTTATGAGGTTATTCCGCAAATTTCCTTGCATAAGAGTTAGTAATAACAACTACCTCAGTAAAAACTTTGCAAATCAAAATTGCCCCTTTAGGGTTATGGCTGGCAACCATTATTATTGGGCCGTCCCACCCATACGGTTCAACAATGAAAAATAAAAATCTTTTGGGCTGTGAAAATAAATAATAAATATTTTAAATATGTATATTTAAGACTCATAAATATATACAATAAATTTTATTTAATCGTCCTCATATTCAGAATCGGAGCTATCACCAGTATTTATGTCAATGGTAATTGGTTGAATGCCAATATCAACTATATTTTGCTCTCGGGCATACCACTTTTCTATAATTTCATGAGTATGCCTAACACATTTTTCCCAAATTTGTTGATCGCATTGTTCCAGTGCCTCTTTCCACATATTTATAACAGAACTATCTGAATAACCATCTTTTCCAATATATTTATTGTAATATGACTTGCAATTTGCCCAAATTAATTCAATAGCGTTTAATTCACAATGATATGGCAGTAGTCTCAGCACTTCATGACCATGTTCTCGTAGTAACTCATCAATTTTATACACGTTTCCTTTTCTATTCATTTTTGCAATTTGTAGCAATTCAGGTTTTGTGAGTTTTGTATCAAACTTAATGTTGTTTGTTGTCAACCATGTAACAATCTCATTTTTTGTCGAATTAGTAGAAGGATGCTTTTCTAAAAGAACACTATGGTATGGAGCGTTATCCATAACAATAAGAGATGGCTCTTCTAAGTTGGGAATTAATTGAGTACTTATCCATTTAATAAAGATTTCATTGTTCATTTCTCCATGGTAATCAGCTACTATAGATTTTGAGCAAAATAATAAACTGGCTTCAGAGACAAATCCTTTGGTAGAACCAGCATGAACAATTATAAAACGTTTACCATCATAACCATCTGGTTTACGAACATTTTTAGTGCTGTTGTCTTGCCAAGAATATGTTTTATTTCCTTTCGAATAGATCCATGTTTCATCCAAAAATACAAGCTCTCTTGGGTGAGTACTTGAAAGGTTTTCCATATATTCACGTAGAAAATTGGCTCTCAAGGCTGCAATACTGGTCCGCTCCATTAAAGCTCTTCAATTGTCATCTTTGTTATATTTGAATCCCAATGTTTTTAACAAAATGCTGAGAGATGTTTTGCCAATAGATAGAATTTCTCTTTCCCTTAATTCACAATTTAAGGTAGTCAAAAAGTAACATGCTTCTCTAAAACAAATACAAAAATTATAGTAGAGATTCAATTAGAACAAATACCATGTTTTTAATGATATTATGATTGTTCATTCCATCAATGTTTAAACCTTGACTGTTCAAAAATAAGATAAATTTAATAGTTGACTTAAATTGTAATGTAGTCACAAAACTACTAAAATCTATATAAATACCTTCCTAAATTTTTCTTGAATATACCCTGATTTGAATACTCATTACAAAATACCTTCAGCTACATTTCAACAAAAGATTTTAATCAAATAATAAATAAATACTTACTCTGTTGGTACATATCATATAATGTGTCCCGTACTGCCATCTTAGCTCCTTCAGGTAGATCAGTTGTTTTGGATTTAGGACGAGTTCTGCTTCTGCCTGGGCTTGAAAGCATTTGATTGTTTTCTCTCCTTTTTTTTATAGCATATACTGTTTGCCGAGATATTTTCAAGGCAGCAGCTACCCTCTAACATAAAAAAAATTGATTGATGATAAGTATATTGCTAAACAAGCATGCACTTAAATATTTATGTTACCTCTTGAACACATGAAAGTGGTTCCAAAGGTCTTCCATTTCATTTTTCCAACTCAAAATACTCCAACACATTAAGAACCAGCTCCTGTGCTTGCGAATTTCACGTTTTTCCAGGCATATTCTAAAAATAAAAAAGGTAGAACGTGTCGCGGGACACACGGTAGGAACTTTAGTTCCTTTTAAGCAAAAGTTAGGTAATACATCTGACGTTATAGATAAACAATTTGCATATTCTTTGGTGGTTGAGTAGTAAGCACACCAGACTCTCACGCGGTAGACCCGGGTTCGATTCCCCGCGAGGAATTTTTTTTATTGTTAATTTTATTTTTAGATAATCATTCTGCTTGATA
>CAJUYI010000371.1:35692-65920 GCA_910591695.1 Galerucella pusilla
GCGATTCGTTGAAAATGGATTGGTAATTTTTGTTGTACAAACGGGTGGAGAATTTTTTTTTGATAGGAACTAATAGTATGTTATACACCAGGGTGGTGAAGACTATTATTATTGACCGAGCACCAAGATTATTTCGCGAGGGGCTTTGCCTCGAGCGGAGTAGGGTGCGAGGGTTATAAATGTCTTCAACACCAGTGTGTATATACAATTTTTCCCACTACTAACCAAATTTAGGACAAAAATTAAAAATAATTCACAAACGAATAACGAGAAGCGTTCACTCCGTCGTCTGACTGACAAGTACACTGCCAGTTTTCGATATATTATGAACGTAGGTACTCGTTATGTCATCAGTCATTTTTGGTTGAGCGCGAATTTTGAACTAATAGCATTTTTACTCAAATTATTTTATCTTGATAGGTGATTTCAAGCAGCAAATATGTTAAAGACAGTCTCCTGGGTATGCAAAATTATGTTGCACAAATTTTTGTTGAACTACCATCCCTGAATTCTCAAAATATTTGAATTTGTCCATTATTGACCTAGGTTACTGATAGAAAATTATCAACCACTGATAGAAGAATTCAACTTCTCAGTTGGCTAGAAGAAGCAATAATTGTCAACTTCACAGCTAGTAGTGGAAAAAAGCTCTTCATCAGTTAAAGATGAGCTTGAATTATTGTCATACACATCTAAAAAAAAGGAAGAATAAGTAAATAATTTTGCAATGTGTTTGTCAGCCTTCAATCCCTCCTAATAAGAAGCCAAAGATTTTTTTAAATGTCCAGTATCACAACATACAAATGATTTTACTCACGTTTTATTTCAGAAGGAACTGACTGGTCAGTTATTTCCGTGTTTTTTTACAACAACGTAAAAATAGTAAAAATATGTCACTTTTTACAGCATCACAATACGCATGCCCAAACTAAAAATTTGATCCCGATCAGCAAATTATTCGAATAGTTGGCAACTGATTCGAAACCGCAAATATCTTTCTTCGAACAAAGGATATTTAAATCACCAACTGCCAAAGTGTTTCTACGAAAGCTTTTTCTTAATGCGCATGACGGTTTTTGATAGTTTCTGACTGTTCTACGAACAAACCTACTAATTCAACACTTACTTAGTGGAATCTACTTATATTTCTATTTTAAATGAAACTAAAAGTTTATATTCCACTTCCTAAAAAATGATATTTTTCAAAATAAAATAATCATCAACTTAAAAGTTTTAATATATTTTTCATTATTAAAATGGAATTGATTATAAACTTTTAGGCTCATTCAAAATAGATGAATAATAGAATCACTAAAAAAGTTTTAAAATACAACATGAAAAATTATCAACAATTTTGTTATGCTCGTGAAAGACAATGATGACCTAATAGATTATTTGAGAGCTAGATGATAATACGAGGATGTATTGATATCTAGTTGGCCTATATAATAACTCAGTGTGAAGTTGGACGTCAAAAAAGTAAACCAGAGTTACGCAATAAATTTAAAGAAAAAAGATGTCCACCGAAATTGTAACAATCGAAAAATTGGAGTATCGAGCCATCATCATGTACCTGTATTTAAAAGGGTTAAGAGGTGAGCAGATTTACGAAGATATGCTTAATACCCTTGGTGATCAATGTCCTCCGTCCTCTCCAAGACCTAAGAAGTTTCGTGTTCAAAAATCTGCAGGTAAAGTTCTTGCTTCGGTTTTTTGGGATTGCCATGGAGTAACCATGATTGATTTCTTGGATAAGGGTAGAACAGTAACCGGAGATTACTATTCGACATTACTTACCACTCTACGGGAAAAAATTGAAGAAAAAAGACGCGGAAAGCTATCCAAAGGTGTTTTGTTTTTGCAGGACAACGCTCCTGCACACAAATCCCATGTTGCCATGTGAAAAATTCGTGATTTAGGGTTTGAATTACTAGAACACCCCCCTTATTCACTAAATTTGGCTCCGTCAGACTATCATCTCTTTCCTCAACTGAAAAAAAGTTTTAAAGGTCGTAAATTTTCTTCCAACGAGAAGGTAATAAAATCTGTGAAGGTCTGGTTTGGAGAGCAGGAAGAAACATTTTTTTAAAGGACTAGAGACGTTGTAGGTTCGCTGTAATAAATGTATCCAATTAAGAGGAGAATATGTTGAGTAATGAAATATTTTGACATTGAAATTTTGTTTAGTTCTACAGGGTGTAACAAAAAGGCAGGTCATAAATCATACCACATATTCTGGGGCTGAAAATAGCTCGATCCAACCCAAGTTACCCTAGTACAAATGTGCATGCGAAAAAAGTTATAACCCTTCGGAGTTACCAAATGAAAATATATTTTTCCAAATATCTTGAAAGTTGTTTGACATATTATAATGAAAGTTGACAAGTGGCTTTCTTATGATAAGAGCATCATCTTAAAAAAAAATTGAGAAATTATTGCACCCCGTTGAAAATTTATGGGAGTTGAGATCCCCTTAACCCCCCAAAATTTTTGTGTACGTTACAATTTAATACTTATTGTGGTACCATTATTCAAACCCATTATTTTTGAAACTTTTTTGCTCCCTGGCACTTTTTACAATTATCATTTTATATCGAGATACGGCCTATTTTTCATTATGCTTCAAAAATTTCGAGTAACAAAAATGAAAGTGAATTAAAATGAATTTTTTCGAGGGTCCCAAATTTTTGATTGAATCGTATTTATTTACAAATGTGTAGTTTTTATTAGATGTTCGAAATGGCCCCCATTTTCTTGAATACACAATCGGCACCGTTTTACTAACGAAAACCGAATATTCTGGAAAATCAATGGCTTCTGACGATATCTAATTTCAGCCTCAAGGATTCTATTCCTCAGTTGTTGTTCGCTCATAATTTCTACAGCATAAACATCGTTCTTCATGCAACCCCAGACGCTAAAGTCGATAGGGTTCAGATCTGGACCCCTGGGTGACCAAGCAATAGGTGCATCAGGACCCCTTCCAATCCAGCGTCCAGGATATTGCTCGCAAAGATGTTGCCTAACTTCGTTAGTGTAATGTGCTGGAGCACCATCATGTAAGTACCACATATTTCGCCTTATTCTGAGATTTACCCCTTCCAAGTAATCTGGTAATTCGTTTTGTAAAAATTGCAAATAATTTTCACCGTTTAATTTGTTTGGAAGAAATACTGGCCCTATTAGATTGTTTTCCACAATTCCTAGCCAAACATTGACTTTGAACATTCTTTGGTGATGAGGGAATTTTTTTTCCATGAGGGTTTTCTTCGGCCCAGATGGCTTCGTCAGTAAATAAAATATGATTGATGAAGTTGGCATTCCGAGTGTTTTCCGTCAACAACCAATCACAAAATCCCATTCTTTTAGGATAATCTTCATCTAGAAACTCTTGAACGGTTGTTAAATGATAAGGATGAAGCTGCTGTTCCTTTATTCTTCTCCAAACCACCATGTGAGACAGATCTAATTGCGCATCTACTACTCTTGTACTACTTTGAGGGGTTTCTTCAATTGCATCCAAAATCTCCTCATCGTCTGCATCCACTTTCGGACGACCACTATTACCAACAAGTTGTGGTCGTAATGTAAGTACCTGTTTCCCGTAAACGACGATCAATGGAGAGAAATAATCGACGACCTGGTGTATTTCGATTGGGATATTTTTCCGCATAAAACCTTGCAGCTGCTGCGCTATTTCCCCGGCATTCACCTGTGTTATCAAAATTACCGATACGTTTCTTAAATCTTACCGAAACTTACCCAAAATTAAATGCATATCTGCCATTTCTGAACACGTGTATTCCATTCTTATTAGAAAAGTTAGTTCCTCTTAAAGACACAAAAATTGAAAGCTTAAAATGTATTATTGACAATAATTGTTGATCCAATGTCTAATTGTATCCTTAGTAACAACGGTTGTTTACTAAATAATAATACACAGTTTTTGAAGCCTAATGAAAAATAGGCCGTATCTGGATAAAAACTGATAATTGTAAAAAGTGCCAAGGGGCAAAAAAGTTTCAAAAATAATGGGTTTGAATAATGGTTAAAGCATTAAATTGTAACGTACACAAAAATTTTGGGGGGTTTAGGGGATCTCAACTCCCACAAATTTTTAACGGGGTGCAATAATTTCTCAATTTTTTTTTAAGATGATGCTCTTATCATAAGAAAGCCACTTGTCAACTTTCATTATAATATGTCGAACAACTGTCGAGATATATGAAAAAATCTATTTTCATTTGGTAACTTCGAAGGGTTATAACTTTTTCGCATGCACATTTGTACTAGGGTAACTTGGGTTGGATCGAGTTACTTTTAGCCCCAGAATATGTGGTATGATTTATGACCTGCCTTTTTGTTACACCCTGTATAGTAGGCTAAGAATTTTTCAATATACATATGTATGTCAATAATAATAGGTATATTCTCATAAATTTACACATAAGTTATAAAGATTCGTTCACTCAATATAGCTCACTGGTTGATTTTTCGTAGCAGCAAAATTATACCATTTTTCCGCTGCATAACTACTGTTTTCGAACTGTTGAGTCTTATAATCAATAGCGGTGGGAGGATTCATATGCAAAATGAAATTCTTATTTCTGAGAACCGAATGCTACATTATTTCAATCCAAACCGATTTAAATATCATTGGCAAGGAGTTAAACCTATTACGAACCTTCTGATTTTCCGTATATTCGCGATCGCGAAGAATCTTAATCACTATTCGATATGATGGAAAAGCAGTTGTGGCATCTAAGAACACGCCCCGTTTAAATATTCCGAATGAAAGGGTTCGGCATCAAGTTTAATGCGTTTTACGGATTCGTGCAGAAACGTTTATCTGTATTATAGTGCTTGATAATTTCCATATGAGATGATTGAGATGATGACCGAGCACCAGCACTCGCGGTCGCCATGTTTAAATAATCTTGAAGCTGCTGGCTAACTTGATTATAGTGATAAAAGAACAGACGTTCATTGATTTGCTACCTCGGGGTAAGATTCCAGGGCTGCCTTTGACAATCTCGCTGGTATCGCTATTAAATTTGTTGAGATTGTTTACAATTTTTTTTCCAAATCTTCGTCGGTCGTCATTTTGTTTTATAGCAAATCCTTAATATGAATTATTAGCCTCGGGAAGAAATCGCTGAGCTGTTTGTGCTTTTTCGGTACATACATTATCCTCGAGTGTTAATTAAGAAAAACGGGTGGAATCTGCATAAATTGTAATAAATAGGGCATTCCATTTTACATAAAAGGTCCATTTTACCAAAATGCTGCAAGTTTTTGTTATGTACAAAACAGCATGACCCACTTAATTATATGGTCTGGATAAATTTTGCAGGCAATCAGAAGCTTTAGGTAGGTGAATGATTCAAATATAAGTTAGCCCGAAAATGGTCGTCATTTTGTTCATTAGTTGTAGAGTACATTCTCGGGTCCGTTGAACTATAGGGAAACACGAATTTTTCACTGATTTTGCGAAAAATCGATAGTACTCACCTATTTTGAGAATCATCCGTAAAAAAATTTGCGGGTTATACCTACATATTTTGCTAAGAAAAATCCAAAAAAAGATTTTTTTTCGCCATTTGACCCATCACTCTTGGACCAGTCATTTTATACAAACCACAGTTTAAATGTATTGCACTGTACGGAAAAGTGATCAACAACATGTGTTCTCGCTAATTATAACAACATTTCAGTTAGTTTCTTCATAATATTGTTTAAATTACCACTTTTATAAATATATATTTGACAGGCTACAAATTAGTATGAAAACAATTAAATCAAATGACAAATAATGACATAGAAGCTCTAGCGTAATGTGTGACATGGTTGCCAGCTGTAAACGATTACGTGAGAATCATGATATTTTTAAAATATTAATTAATTACTGCATTCGAATTTCATCTTAGAAAGTATTGGATGGGAGGGATGGATGCATTGTAATGCACATCAATCTATTCAAGAAGAGGAAAAAGATATAATAATTGGATTCACCCTTCCCCTTCTAGAATAACTTAATGTGGATTACAAATAATTGGAAGCATTCAACTTTCCCTCAAGATATTCAAGAAGGGGAAGGGAATATAATAATTGGATTCACCCGTCCCCTTCTTGAATAACTTAATGTGGATTACAAAGTATTGGATATCTTTTGAGGGCAAGGCAAAAGTTATTCTAGAAGGGGAAGGGTGAATCCAATTATTATATTCCCATCCCCTTCTGGAATAACTTGATGTGGATTACAAAGTATTGGATATTTTTTGAGGGGAAGGCTGAATACAATGATTATATATTTGTTTCCCATCTTCAAATACGTAATATACGGATATCATCATATATAAAATGTGTTTATAATTTCATTTATGTTCTTGGGTTTGTCTTGAATGAATCTAACTAAAAATATAGTCTGATACAATATTTAATTTCGTATCTTAATTGTCATGTAGCATGATTGTCGAGTAGTCGATTACAGCTGGCAACCACGCTACAAAGTATTGTATTTTGTTCTATGTTTTGTAGGTTGCATATCTGTGTATGCGATTATTATTAAAATAATTTTTTATATCCAAACTGGTTGCCTGTCAAATATATATTTATAAAAGTGGTAATTTAAACAATATTATGAAGAATCTAACTGGATTTTTTTCATAGATAGCGGGGACACATGTTGTTGATCACTTTCATGTACAGAGCAATACATTTAAACTGTTTTTTGTATGAAATATCATGCCAAAAAGTGATGGCTCAAGTGGCGAAAAAAAATCTTTTTTTGGATTTTTCTTTGTAAATTGTGTATAGGTAACCCGCAAATTTTTTGACGGATTATTCTCAAAATAGGTGAGTACTATCGATGTTTCGCAAAATCCGTCAAAAATTCGTGTTTCCCTATAGTTCAACGGACCCTACATTCTCAAAGCACTAAGTCCCATTTGGTTTTGGACGTTATCGATAACATTTGTCTTCTTCGTCTTGTGAGCTTTCTATCCACATCAGCTTGAAGCAGCATCACAAGTAGTGTGACAGCGAAATTACTCTTCCCTTGATGAGCTGCAAATACTAATAATCTTTGGAAACATCAACGCTCCAACTTAATTGTGGAAAAAATATTCTAAGATATTCAAGTGGAAAGCTTTGTGCCCTTTTCGATATATTGTTGCACTCAACATTGAGTTGAGTAAAAAGACGATGACGTCGCAAAACAAAATATTGTGATGTTGCCAAGCTGTAATTTTTTTCTTCACTTAACGAAAACTAGACAAGTCAATCTGATGTTAGATTGACAGTTCTTGATAATAATGAATACAAGTAGGGAATACTATTGGAGATGTGTGGATGTATGGAGATGTATAAATAAAATATGTAGTCCATTACGTCAAAATTTTGAAATTCAAGAAATTCAGAAGAATGATAAACTAATGGGAAATAAAGAAGATATAGCTAATGAGTTCAATACATTTTTTGCTAGTATAGGAAAAAAATATGCCGACAAAATCGACCCTGCACCTAATTATAATGACAATATTGAAAATCTTCATAAAACCATGTACATTTTCTCAGCAAATGAAGAGGAAGTTAAAAACATTATAAAATCGTTGAAAGACAAAAAATCCCCTGGAATGGATGAAATAAGATCGGAAACACTAAAAGAAATCTCCAATGAAATTGTAGCGCCATTGACTTTTTTAATAAATAAATGTTTAAGTGCTGGTACTTTTCCCATATCACTAAAAATAGGCTTAATCAAACCTATATATAAAAATGGAGATAAGAAATTAACTACAAATTATATACCTATAACATTAACATCATCTATTGGCAAAATTCTGAGAAAAATATTTAAAAACAGCTTTTTGGAAAAATATAATATACTTTCTACTAACCAGTATGGCTTTCGAAAGGGAAAAGCCACAGAGGATGCTATTATGTCTCTGGTGAAAAACGTCTACAATGCATTGGATAAAAGAAAAACTTCATGTGTCTTTGTTGACCTTTCTAGAGCATTTGACACAGAAGATCATGAACTATTGCTTATGGAATAAGAGGTGTTGCATATGATTTTGTCAGGAGTTTCTTAAGTAACAGAATACAATATGTTCAGATTGCTGATGTCTTAGGTGAAGCTAAAACTGTCACTTTTGGTGTACCCCAAGGTACTGTACTGGGACCAGTTCTATTTACAGTGTACATTAACAGCTTACTATATCTAAATTCTAAAGGCAGAATCATAAGTTTTGATGATGACGCCGCCATATTTTATACTGAGAAAACGTGGAGACCACTCAAGAATACAGCTGAAAAAGATTTCCAAACTGTGACAAAATGGCTTGAATATAACAAACTTACACTAAATGTCGATAAAACAAAGTATATGCCATTTGCATCCTATACCACAGGCCTTCCAAATTTTGGTTCACATAAGAATATGAAAATACCTGAAGCAGAAAGCATTAAGTACTTAGGTGTTATATTAGATCGTCATCTAAAATGGGATCTGCATATTAAAAGTATAGTTATGAAATTACGGGGTCTCCTGTCTAAATTTAGATACTTGAGAGAATTCTTAGATACCTATTCATAACTTATAAATATTTATTACTCATTAGCACAATCCCAAATCAACTACGGAATTCTTGCATGGGGAGGAGTCAATAACTGACCTACAGAAATTAAATGTTATCCAAAAATGGATAATGAGAATAATTTTTTGAAAAAATATCACCTTTCCTTTTCATGATATTCATAATCTAAGTGGTTTCATGGATGCTATAGACAAATTTATTGTATAAAAATGTTGTTGTACTTACATAAAAATAGAAATCAACTGATTTGTCCAGAACACCTTCATGATACTCGTTATAAGAAAAATGTATATATCCTACCCAGACGAGATAAAACTATAGGGCAGTGTTGTTTTGACTACTTGGGTCCTAAACTTTATATTCAAGTTCCTATAGAGTTTAAAAACTTAAGAAATATTGAACATTTCAAATCAAAAATTAAAAATTGGATATGGAGATATGTTGAATAAAATGATCAATAACCAGTAATATTCACTTACCACACATAATGTATTTAAAACCTGATAATGTCCTCAAAAAAAACCCGATGATGCCCTAAAATACGATGATGTCCTAAAAACCCAAGGATGTCCTAAAAAACCCGATGTTGTTCTAAAAACCCGATGATGTCCTAACATCAAAATATGCTCTCAATTACCTAAATGTGTCATAAATTAATGTAGCCATTTATGAGCTTATCACGTACAAGCTGTAAGCGTCCAGCTACTTAAACCTTCAGTGATTTTAATTGTTTGTTCACATTTACTTAACACTGTACTTTTTTATATCTTTTTATATTTAGTAAATTTAGTAAATAAACATTATTATAATTATTATTACTTTCGTCTCTTACAGTAGTAAGTGGGATAAGCGGGCCCCCCCCATTCCGGCATTCTCGTTCAAAATACCTTAACAAAGATATTACCATCTCTTGACATCTAGGTACTGTTCAGGTGCTTCGGCATTCTATTAACTACACACTGCAGATTTGTCTAAATAATTAGTTATGAAAATAACTGTTTCTTTTCAAACTTGAAGAAACAATGAATTTAAAAGCACCAAAAAAACTTGTAAATATTAGACGATGATCAAATGTCAATAAACTTCAAAACAAACTATGGAATTTTACCAGTTTATCTGACAACGTCTTGAAGTTTTGCCAACCCGTCAATTCTGTTGAGGATAAATTGTATTTACGGTTGGTGAATTAATATTTATTCTGATAAGCAGGAAAGTAACTAAAAATGACATCATCGTCTTTTTATCGTGAAAATCCTATAAATACTATTATCCATTCTAGTTAGGAAGGCGAATAGGGGATTTTTCGGGAATACTCAAGCGTGGCAGTTGAAGATATGAAAGATACCTTAGACCTAATAGAACAAAGTAATTCAACAAAGTTGAAACTTTTGGACTTAAAGCATCATAAAAACTCAAACTCAAACCCGACGGTATCTATGGCTTTATTGTCATTCTTAAATTCCTCGTTTCATCAGGAAGAAGGGAAGGGAAAAAAGAAACAAAAAAACCTTTTTCGGTCAGATTAAGAGAACCCACCAACATTTTTGTCAGATTAAGAAAATATGCTTTGAGGATACCGAGATAAACCTCCCTAGGAAAATCTGTCACGCTCGAGTATTTCAAAAGAACCTTTTTTGGCATTTCCAAAAATTTGTCGTAACTTATCGTCACGCCGAAATAGTCAGTTTTTTTAAAGGAAGCTTCCTTGGGGCCTACTTAACATCCCTTCCGAAAATCTGACGCGCTCGAGTAAATTTTTTTTCCTCCTACCCCTATAGAAAGTACACTCTTTCCTCCCTCAAATCAGGGAGGAAACTCATACTTTTTCTCCCTTTTCCTTCCCCTTATTTCAAGTAAGTTGTAAACGATGAAACTTGTGAATTCATTATATTCATATTGTTTCCATAATTTCTAGAACATCCTGTATATCCTGTTTTTTGGTAAAAATCAAACAATAATGTTACTTCAACGTAGTTCTTCAATACAAATTTCAACTTCAGGAATCTTAGATATACGTTTTTTGAGTTCAGAATATGAAAAGCATAGTATGCTGTGGCTCACTGACAGTAAACACGGCGATTGACTTTTGAGGTGCAAAGTCGCTACATTCATTAAACTTAGTTGAATTTTTGAAAAATGGAGAGCGATTCAAGTGATTTTTAATTTCCAAATACACCACCTAATATTAAGGAACAAGCTAACATAGCGTCATTAACCTTACTACCACAAAAATCTAAAGACAGGTATGAAAAACAATATGCACAATATAAGCAATGGGCTGAAGACAACAAGATACATAAATATTCAGAGAATGTTTTACTGGCATATTTTTCACTACAAGGAAAATCATTAAAAGCTTCAACACTTTGGTTTAAATATTCAATGCTACGCACAATGATACAAATGAAGGACAATGTCGATATTAAATATCCAAAGTTGATTGCATTTCTAAAACGTCAAAATGCCGGATACAAACCAAATAAAGCTGAAAATTTACAAAAGAAGGTGGGTAGGAGATAAATTATATGTATCACATGGGAGTAAAGTGCTTTTTCCTCCCTTGGATGTTTACTGCCCTCCGCTTCGCGTGGCACTTTCCTCCCTAGTAATACAAATAGCTATTCTCCGGATTTTTGACTACTTTATATGCCTACCCCCACCATGCAAACCAGCAGATTAGTATACCGTTGTTATCAGAGGCACTTGGGGCATACGTCATGGTATGAATATTTGACGCGCTCGAGAATGCCCTAGTGACTGTTTTTTTTAACATTTTTGAAAAACCGTACACGCCATACCCACCGCTAAAATGGTTTTTACCATACGAGCTTTTCTTTTCGAAATTACTTTATCTTTCGATTTTGATAGGTCTCGACGGTACTCGAGAATGTCGCCATTTAGCGACCTCGCCTCCCTAACTATTCGTCGGCGTAGTTAAAACAACGGACAATTTTCGGTAAACCGCTCAAAATCCATCTAAATTCATTTGTGTTGTAAACTTAAGTGGAATATGCATACACATCGTCAAATACACAGGCGCTCCCGAATATAATATCCACCCAGCGGAAAATGTTCACAAAGTTCAACATAAAGGCATTCCGCATTCAATTAATCATCGTGTATAAAGAAGAGATCAACTGTCTGTCTTGTAACGATCTATTCGACGTAATTTAAAAAAACCACAAAACTGTTACAATATCGAAGGGGACAAAAGCCCCAAAGGTACAAAAGCTTCACCACATCCGGAACGATGTATGCCAAAGAATATTTGCTGAAGACGTCTTAGATGTCAATTTATAAAACGAAAACGGTAACGCCGACAGGAAGTAGATATTCGATGACACTTTGTCGCATTTTAGATCGGTAATAAAAATGTTACTTGTATAAGACGGAACATTGGGGACAATAAAAACTTTGAAGTTTAAGGCAAAGGCAAGGAAATTCTGGTTTTTTGTTACAATGTTATTCTGCGTGCATTTTTGTGTAATAATGTGACAGTGATAATTCCATTTACTGTGTGTCCCAAAACGTAAATTGTCATATACAAATATTATTTTAAGCTGTTAACAGCTAGAAATAATTTTGGGATATTTTTACATTAGATTCAATTACTCACTGAGGAGCTATTTATTTTATAAAAATATTTCAACAGTCCCACTTCGACAAAACAATGTTGTGAATATTCATTTTTCAAAATATACAGTTTAGAAGTTTAGATGCTTCACAAGAAAGCTAGACTTTTTCAAATCAAAAGTAGGTATGCTCAAAGGACACTATAGCTCCATTGGACAAGTTATAAGTGGGGTTAAATTGTTATCGAACCATATTTTATATAAATGAAGATGCTGTTTGGAGATCACCCTATAAATACAGTGTGACCCGTTTTGTTTAGAAGCACCCCTGTAAAATCCGTATTTCTCCACCGATTTCGATTTGAATTTTTTCGTTAGATTCAGTATCTTGAACAATATTTTGGCACAAATTTTCATAGCTTAATTACTATTTTCAAGGCCCTCTATGTTATTTTTTCTTTGCCAAAAAAGGCAAAAGTACATTGGGCATTTTGGAATTCGGTGTTTTTTTCCGACGAGACAAGGATTTGTTTGGTATAAGATAGCCATCGAATACGTGTGTGGCGGGATTTAACGAGAGTTGCTCAGCTTGCACATGCTCGCCCCGTGCCGCCCTTCAAAGGAGGAAGAGGTATGTTTTGGGCTGGTATCATGTTAAATGATCGCACAGAATTAATTCAGGGAACGATGACTGGTAATAGGTATCTCAGAGAGATTCTACATCCTCACGTGAGACTATGGCGCGCAGCTGTTGGCAATTCCTTCGTTTTTATGGACGATAACGGACCAGAGCTGTAAATAGCCTGGTTTACACCGACAACTTGGTACGCGGACCAAGCACCAAATTCGTACTATATCAAAACCAAATATTTAGTTCGAACAGTGTAAACGCTTGCGGACTAAGCTGAGCCGCTCTTGGTTCGGTACGCGCCAGCAGAGGTACCGAACTAAATTTGGTCCGGATTTGGTTCGAGGTCAATTGGTGTAAACTCAACCGGACCAAGACTCAAGACTCACCAGTATTAAATTATATTTATTTGGCAAAAAAGAGTAAAAGAGTAAAGCCTTTCCTGAATTTTCAATTTTGTTGTTGTTTGTTAATTTCCAATTTTTGTTTGTTATGTCAAAGAATACACAAAGCTGGTGTATTCTTTGGTTATGTTATGAGGATTTGATTTTTTGGTTGTGTTATGAAATTTAATTTGACAGCTTTGACATTTGACGAACTGCAGGCGCACACATTTAGTTCGCGCGTTGCAAAACGGTGTAAACGAACTAGAACCAAGCATTGGTGCTACCGTACTATCCCCACCCACTTAGTCCTATCGGACCGTACTAAACGTTTATGGGTGTAAACTAGGCTAATGAGTATCTTGAAACTGGAGGGATCAATCGTTTGAACTGGCCTGCCCCATTTCCTGACATGAATCCCATAGAACATGCTTGGGACATGCTTGCCAGAGCAGTGGCAGCACGCAGAAATCCACCCAGGAGTGTACAAGAGCTTGTTCATGCGGCCCAAGAAGAATGTCGAAATATTCCTTAACAGAATATCAATAATTTGGTAAACAGCATGGGCAGGCGACTTCAAGCTTGCATAAATTCTAGAGGTGGAAATACTCTTTATTAAAAGTTCTTATGCAGCTTCTCACTTAACCTTTTCTTCAAAAAGAATCAATTTGTATTAATTTATTCAATTTCTAAAAATACTTTTTATGTTTAAAGCAAGTTTATTATTGGATAATAAAATTTTTTGACAAATATACACGTTTTTTTTATTGAAACTAATTATTTCATTAATCTCTGATCCATTTATAATGAACACATTTTTTTTTCGGAGATTTAGGGTGATGCAAAACTTTTGAATCTATGTGTATTTGTTCTGACTTACCTGCCTAGTTAAAAAGTGAAGGTCGTTAAATTATCTACAAAAATGGTCACAATCATTTTTTTCCAAAATGCAATAGTTTTCGAGCTAATCGCATCCAAACGTCCCCTCGCTTACGCAGCTGCACTACCTCTATAAATGCTACCATCTATAAAATTAACTTGTAAACCGGCGAACAAATTCTTCCATAAATCGGTCAAAAATCAATATTTTTCGATGATTTAAAGTTCATTGTAATGGGAATATCCGCAGGTATCAATATGTGTAGCTTAAACCCCGTTCTCGCCCGTCGAGGACATTGCAAAAAGTGGCCAATGTATTTCTCCCCAATATTTTGGCCTCTTCCATTAAATCATTGACATTTTGTTTATTTTGAATGGTTTATTATCCCTTGTTTTTTCAAATGGGGTCTGGGGAGGTCCTGAATGTTCCTGGAAATTTTTTTTCAGTATCTTTGTGTCGTTTCAATTAAAAGTTTATTTATTTATTTGCATTTTTCAGTCGTTTTCGGAGTTCTCACAAATCTTGTAAACAAGCGAAAATAAAGAAATAATGTTCAATTATTTTGTTATTAAATGCACACCATTTGAAAGCTTACTATGTCTACTCTCTGAACCAATATTTTTATTCGGAATCAGGGACGTATATAAGGGGGGGGGTTTGGGGGTTCAAACCCTCCCCATAGAAAATACAATGAAGGTACAATAATTTTTTATTAGCATACTGCCGCAATATGAGTATTCATCGGGATGTGGCAATAGAAATAGATTCCTCAACATTTAGCTGAAGAGGTTAAATTTACTTTTGTGAGATTGATTTTCTGTTTTAATAAAAGCTTCAATTTTCAATCATCTGTCAGTTTTTAAAATAGGTGCTCCCAAATTAATATACAGGTAACATATCGGCTGGTATGGGAATACGGCGAAGAACTTAGAAGACTGGCGACTCGGAACAGTGTAACACTGGATGGGTCCCAGGTCACAAAGGAATCGCTGGCAATGGAAAAGCTGACGAGCTTGCAAGAGCAGGATCGTCAACACTGATAAACAGATCCGAACCATCTGTGGGCATCCCCAGATGCTCCACTAGATCATGGTTAAAAGGGTGGGTAAAATAACAATCCATAAAACTCTGGAAGAATACGCCCAGGCAAACACATGGGAAGAAATTTATGGAAGAACCATCAGAAAAAGAAGCAAAAGAACTGCTCTCAACGAGCAGGAACAAACTACGCTCCATAACGGGGCTTCTTACGGGACACTTTCCCACAAAGGAGCACCTGAACAAAATAGGGTTGTATAACGGAGACCTCACATGCAGGAGATGCAAAAAGGACACTGAAACAGCTCTGCATATAATATGCAACTGTGAGACGCTGGACCACAGGAGGCAAAAACTAAATGGAAGACCCCAAATGACTCCAGAAGACTTCTACAACCAACCTGTAAAGAACCTGTATGAGCTAATACAGGGAACGAATTGGCTGAATAGGCTTTAGTCAGAATGTTAGGAGAATCCACAATGATCCCAAGAGGCTGAGGTGGTGCCGGCAAACGGCTCGGGACGGCTCCTTTAAAAAAATATATACATGGTTATAACCATTTCAGTAGAAGGGGGCAAAACGAAAAACGATGCTTTAAAATACTTTTAGATGTAGCCAAGTCAAACAAATAATTTAAAAAAACTTAACATTATTTCTTGAACTTGAAAAATTGCTTCAGGTCGTGGCACTCGATTTTTCTTGAATTAAGCGGCGCCTTCAATAAAGCTTTTCCCTTCTTAACATATCAGATGAAAAAAACCAAAACCCTCCCCATGTAAAAGCTACAGCTACGTGACTGTTCGGAATACAATGCACTCATTTTCCAGGGACCGGGAAAATTTGAAAAATTTGTGAGAACTCAGAAAACGACTGAAAAATGCAAATAAATAAATAAACTTTTTATTGAAACGCCACAAAGATACTGAAAAAAAAATTTCTAGGAACATTCAGTACCTCCCCAGACCCCATTTGGAAAAACAAGGGATGATAAACCATTAAAAATGAATAAAATGTCAATGATTTAATGGAAGAGGCCAAAATATTGGGGAAAAATAACATTGGCCACTTTTTGCAATGTCCTCGACGGGCGAGAACGGGGTTTAAGGTACACATATTGATACCTACGGATATTCCCATTACAATGAACTTCAAATCATAGAAAAATGAAAATATTAATTTTTGACCGAGTTATGGAAGAATTTGTCCGCCGGTTCACAAGTTAATTTTATAGACGGTAGCATTTATAGAGGTAGTGCAGCCGCGTAAGCGAGGGGACGTTTTGATGCGATTATCTCGAAAACTATTGCATTCTGGAAAAAATTGATGGAGACCATTTTTGTAGATAATTTAACGACCTTCACTTTTTACCGGAACAAAAATTTTCCAAACTGCATATTTCGGGAGATAATGGCGGGAAACCGTTACTGGACTAATACTTATAAATAACATTTCTAATGCTGAGAATCACTATTTTCTCAACGTAGCTTACCAATTTGACACAAGAATTGATGACTAATGTCACTAATGTGGCTTCTCAATATGGCGACTTCCGTCGAAAGTTGGTTAAATCACTACCACGCTTAACTTCCCTCCTTTTTCTTTTACCTCGTTGTTTAATTCATTCTGAAACGTCCTTCAAATGAAACAAATTTTCCTAGAAATAACTCAAATCTCCCTGGAAACAATTCAATAATAATTTTCAACCTAACAATTTTAGAAGTCATAACTTTCAATAAATTTTGTTAAAAAATAACAGATAGGTTGTCTGGACTTCCAGATAGGTCCAACTGACTTCTTCTATAAATTTGAATAATATTAAAAAATTCTCGCAATTACTCTAATTTAATATGCCAAAAACTGGTTTCAAAATACTCATCGATTCAGTAGGATCAACTTGAATTATTTCACCGAAAGCTTCTACTTATTTCAACCAAACACAAATATCAAAAAACCGCTTTTACCAACTATGAAATTAACTAATAGGTAAGTATTTTTTGAATTAATCCGACACCTGAAACACACCATTATTATACAGTGTGGAACATCCAAATGGAATAAATCCGATAACGAATAAATGAAAGTGTAACATGCTGCTCAGCTGTTACGTTTTTCGTCTGAAAAACTATTTCATTTAGTAAATTTTTTGGCTCATTAGTCACTTCCTCCCAAATTTCTACTAAATTTCTAAACATGCCGTTTCCTTGTCGCATTAGCCACTCCGAAATAAAACACCAATTTTTATCAAATTCCCCTTCCATTTATGTTCGAAATTTCAATTTTCGAGTGGACTCTTTCTTTCCTCTAACTGCCACAGAAGGCAACAGTTAATTATATTTTATTTTTCATTTGTGGTGAACAATTTTCTATTGTCTGGTGGCTCTGCAGCCGGCAAGTTCTAGTTTCAAGGCAAGTTCAAGGCAAATTCCCAGCAAGACATCTCTAGTTCGTTCCTGTCCCGTGCACGAGGTCCACAGTCTGCCGAAGAGATTACCGCCACTGCCGCCATCGCGCTAAAAGCTGCAAACATCCTCAGCCCTTTAAGATAAGTTCCTCCGTCTTATCTATAGCGTGTGTGAGATTTGGATTTGGCGTGTTAATTACAATTGGTATTCTTTTCGTTAAATTTTTGAAATATCCAATTTATGTTGTTTCAAATAATTCAATAAATAATTATTCCATTCTTTGTATTGATTATTCAATAATTATTGAGTTGGATAAACGTGTTCGGGAATAATTAGATTTATATAATTTTTTTTGTAACGTAAATTTAATTTCTTACAAGGTGTTTCCAGCTTTCCACCTTTTGTTTCTTGTTTTAATTGCTTCGTTCGATTAAAAATCTGGTGGCGTCCAATTTAATATTAATTGTACACCCCATCCCAGTTATAGTGTATAAAATAGTTTAATTGGTGCCGAATTCCACTCCCTGAGGTGAAGTGCTCTAGTTTGGGGCAGTTTTAGGTTACAAGAGCGTGTTGTAAAATTTATATAATCTTCTGCATTTTACAATTAACATAATTTCAAAGTTCATGCTCTCGCTGCTCCCTTTGTGATTATGTATGAGTTTTTCCCAGTTGCTAAGACATATTTGTGTGAGCTTTTGAAAACCAAAAACGTAGTGTCCCCCCTGTTGCTATATTTTAGGCCTACAAATTATCTATCCCAAGCGGGTGTAATATTGATCAATCAAGTATTATAATAAATTTTCACCTTAGGGCAAATATAACTTGTTCAAAAATATCTCGAACTCAAATTACGTTCAAGCAGTATATTTAATATCCTTACATATTATACGTATACATTATTCAATGTTCCCTTTTAATCAAAGCTTGACTGAAAAAAAATCATTCTTATTCATAGTGGCTTCCTGAATTAATATCTAATAAAAATTTCGGTTCTAATTGTATGATATTAGAAAATATTCAGCTTCCGATAATTATATATTCATCCATACCCGAAAGCATCTGGCATATTTCTTATAATTATTCATGCTTCTCAATATTTTGATCTATAATTTTAGTGAAATATAAATAATCATTTCAACATGTTTTCATCTCAGACTGGAACTTGATATTTTTTAGAATGGTTTTTGCTTTATGCTATGTATCGGTTCCAACTGAACATTAAAAAAGAGTCTCTCAATACCCCATAGAATGATGCAACTTTTAATGCCCATTACTTGAATCAAAATAATTGATAAATATTGAATAAGTTCAAAAACTAAAACCCATATGGAATCGTATATACAAACTCATCAATATTTACTGCTTTCTCAACAAACAGCTTATACAGAGTTCGGCAAAAGTCTGGGACCGGACAAATATCTAAGAAAATACAAAATTTCTGGAGAATCTTTCTATACCACAGATTTTACTCCAACTTAAGCTATAATTTGAAAATATTTTGGAATATACAGGTTCCAATAAAGTGAGGCGTATCAAAGTTATGTTTTTTTTTATGGAACACCCTATATTTTATTGCATTTTCTGATTGCCACTAAAAAATATGATACTCCTTTATAATGGTTCCCCATACCTAAATAGTTTGACATTTGTGGAATGTATTCCACGATTGAGTACTAAATATCTCTTTACAGGGTGTTCAGAATTCTCAGTTTCATTATTAGATCAATCGATGTGCAGTATCAGGCTTATTTTAAATGGAGTCATCAAGTTTAGCGTATTCCTAAGTGCCCCTTTATCTAAAACCACCTTGCCGCCTCCGCAACGCTTCCTGCTCCCCTCAGCATCCTCAACCTCGATCATGATAAACCTATGGAGGCTAAGAGATTCCAAATCGTCGAGGACATTCACTGAAACCTAAAAGATCTATTGTGCCCCCTTATTTCTACTTATTTCTGAGAAGAGTCTCAGTTCCTTTTGTCCTATTTCCCGGAGGAATTTTAGGATATCTGCAGGCTTCTACTTTGGTGAATGTTCCTCTTCTATCCAGTAATCTCCCAGGTGCTGTGCTCTAGGATTCTGAAGTGCTGTGCAGTTGGAAAGTATATGGATGGAGGTTTCTTATTCCATGCCACGAAGTCTGCATTCTTCTTCCTCTATTTTGTGCTTTCTCAGGTGCCCATTCAGGCGACAATGTCCCGTTAGGATCCCTGTTAAACCTCTTAGCGCAGTTTTACTTTGACTTATGCATTCATTTGATCTCAACAGGTTGTAGTCACACAGAAAAGTCTTTGATTGTATAAGCTAGACTAGATATTTCCAATGATCAGATCTTCTCTTTGTCTCGGCTTGACCTACTTCTTCCAATATCACATTGGAGCTGATTCCGCAAAAGGTTCAGGCCCCCAGAAAGGTATTTCAGTCCCCCTCTTTGCTAGCACATCTACTATTTCATTTCCTTTTATTCCAGTGTGTCTTGGAATCCATAGTGAGGTCTAGGCATACCCACACCATTTTGGAATTGATTACACAAGAGCTCAGTGCTTTAATAGCTGCTTGACTATCCGACATTATGATAATCCTTTGTCTTCTGTATCCTTCATCAATATCGAACTGGGCTCACTTTCTTATGGCGTGGATTTCCGCTTGAGAGATACTTGGGGCTTTTCCCAAGCTTTCAGAGTGTTCGGTTCCTGGCCCGAACACTCCTATCCCAGTTCCTTCTATTGCTTTTAAGCCGTCTATGTACCATTGAATGGCATTCTTTCCAAGTTTGGTAATGGTATTTGGATCCCATTCCTTCTTGTTGCTTAATTCCGTATTGAATTTCTTTGAAAAGTTATACTTTTTCATTATACCGTCTTATGGCATGTCCCAGGCTGTCTGATTTATAAGAAGTGAGGAGGTGGTTTTTTTTAATGATTACCTCTCTAAGTAGTCTGTATCTTGTTCTTTCTGCAACGCTTTCCACCACTATATGTAGAGTGGTGAGGTTGAGAGTCACTTCCATGGCTGCCGTTGGGCATGCTCTCATTGCTCCTTTAATGCATATGCAGGCTAGTCTTCGAATTTTGGAGAAAAGGTAACTCATTATCCAACAAACTCACATGTCTCTGTCCATTTGAATATTTTTCAAAAAAATTGACATAATAAAAGTCCATCCATGTATAACCCACACCATACATTAATTCCCTCAACCAGTGGCCAACAATGGCAGTTATGGCGATTTACGATCCCATTATTATGGAATTAGCTCCATCACTCCATAAGGTTCTACTCAGAAGGTCAGGAGTGTCCTGCATTATGGAGATGAAGGCTAGTCTTCGGTCACAATTTATCAGCCAAGCACAGTTTAAATGAATGATGACGATGGTTTTCCAAAATCCTATGAACTGTCGTTGGAGATGCGCCAGTTGTTGCAGCGATGGACCCTATGGGCATATGTAAATTGATCGCTTCATGCTTAAACACAACGTTCCGTTCAGTCTGTATTGTTTTCCATGATTCATATGTCTAGCATTGGGAAATGAAGCTTTTCATATATTCTCCTCAACTATCGCAAAGGTTGCATAAAATAGGACGGTATTCTTCTTCCAGAGAAGCGTTCCGCGTGAAGGACTTCACCATTTCTAACATTGTTCCAGTGGGACGCACATGGGGTCTGTCACCCCGTGTGGTCACCTGGATCTACACCGCAATAATAAGACCCATGTTAACGTATGGAACAATTGCATGAGGACCGAAGGTTCTACAAGCAACGGCCATCCAAAAATTATATCAAATACAGCAAATGGCTTGTTTAAGCATCACAGGAGCCAAGAGAACAACACCAACCGCAGCAATGGAACTAATTACTGGTCTGATCCCTCTGGACCTGCAGGTCAAGGAGTTTGCGTTAATGGCCATGGTACTATTGCGCACGGCTGGTGTAAGCCCCGAAGTAGGAGTGGGCCAATTGAGGCTAAGCCTATGACAAGAAGCGCTAACTGCGCTACAATTGCTGCAGGCAGCCAATGATGCAATTGAAGCCAGGATTGTGTTTAATAAACCCTACAAATTACAATTGGAACAGATGATGCAAATGCAATATGCATATATACAGATGGCTCAAAAATGAAAGAAGGCTCAGGATGTGGAGTTTACTCCAGAGCACTAAGCCTGAGGATTAAGTGGGAAATGGGAAACAATACCAGCTTGGTTCAAACAGAACTGGCTGGTATCTCAATTGCCGCAAAAGATTTAACCAGAAAAGGAATTTCTGGCAAAAACATAACAATCTACACTGATAGTAGACAAGCCTTGAACAGACAACGTGTTATATCGGGGCTAGTACTAGAGTACGACCAAAATTTAGCTAACGCCTCGGCCAATATTATCCTGGGGTAGGTTGAAGGGCATGACAGGAGTAAAGGTAGTCGCATTGCCGATTCTTTAGCCAGGGAAGCGGCTGGACTAAAAATTTTAGGACCCAGTGACACCTACGGCCTAACGACTTTGACAATTGCAGAACTAGCCAAACGTTACACCCATGCTCAATCCCTTAAGAGATAGGATGGAATCAGTGGCGGCTCATAAACTTTTTAAGAGAGGAGGAGGATATAAAAATATACTCTACTCAGACAGTTAATTTAACCTTTGCTCAGCGACCGTACCAGCTACTTTAGTGACAAAACTAATTGTTGCCCAGTATAAACCAACGTGGAGGTATAGAGTTTCTCTTGCCAAAAATTTTTTTTGTTCTCATAATTCATTGTGCAGTGCTATTTTATCAAAAAATTTATATTTTAGCACCAAGTTATCTAAAAGTGTATTGGATGAGTCTTGAAAAACATTAGAATGAGCTTTTATTCGTCAAGTCGAAAAACCGCAAATAAATCGGAAAATCGAATCTCAATTTGACCTTCAATAGTTTCTAAAATTTAAAAAAAAAAGTTGTTTATAATGTAGTTTCTTGTCTACCAAATTATATGTTTTCCTCCTTCGCACCTTGAAAAATTTTCAAATAAAATATTAGAATGCAATTCTGTATTACGGAAACTTGAAATTTTATCAATGAGATACTTCGAACGCTCTCTTGAATAAGTTATATCAGTGAATTTATGTTGTAAAATTTGAAAAATAACATCTGTTTGTTCTAATATTAATTTAAAAGTATCAAGAAAAAACAAAACCTAATTATTCCCGCTAATCATCTAAAACAAAACAAGCACGCACGAACCCACGCTCGTATTCTGTATTCCGTAGTTCGTTTTGTTACGTATATCATCGCAACCGCTAGAAGCTATCCCAGAGGCTAGCCTACCAAGAGTGTTGCCATTTACGCTCTTTTTTACGGTATTAGCAATTGGACTGGTAGAAAAAACGGCAACTGTGTAGAGCAGCACGTGTTTCGATAGATATGTTTGTAGAATCTAGCCTCGGGGCACTGTTGTCAGATTCTAAAATAAGTAGTGAAAACGGGGAATCAATTGTGGAATAGAAAAATTTTAGACAAACGGGAAATAAAATGAAGAATAATCAACAAAATATTTACTGGATAAATTGTTGAGGAGGCTTAGCCTCCTTAGCCCTCTTCGAGGAACCGCCACTGGATGGAATCAAAGGATGCAGTCTTGCTAGGATCACCCTGAGCGACCCTGGGAAGCTGGCGCCGAAGAAAGATTTGGCGATGACCAAGAAAAAACTACGTTTAACAGTAGGATTTCTGAATGGCCACTGTCAACTAAGGAAACACCTCCATACTATACGGCTAGTGGACACACCTCTGAGCAGGATGTGTGAACAGGAAGATGAAACTGTCAGGCATGTCTTATGCGAGTGTCTGGAGTTATCGTCAATAAGAGAGTGTGTGTTAGGTGAGTCTTGGCCTACACCTGCCGATATAAAGGAGATGCCTCCTAGTGACCTGTCCACCTTCCTATGAAGGACAGGATGGACGATGACCTATGGGGACAAGTCCTCGGGAGGATGTACAATGGGTCACATGTGGCTTAAGTGCTGTGAGCTTACACTCACCCTTCCTACTCTACAGATACAAATACGTTATTCATAATGAGTAAGAAGGAATAGCATTTTGACCACTGTACGAAATTATATAATCTACGAATTAAGAAAAAAGAAAAAACATTAGTGAATAATACTGTTTGTCGGTGTCAAACACAATTTGATAAATATATCAATGGTCAGCTTCCTTTTCTTTTGAATTTGTGTCACCGGGTGGCCTGACAATTTCTTTCTCCTTAGTCTAGATACATTGTAAAACATAAATATAAGAGATACAATTGTTTGAGATACCCGACCTCCGTCTTCACTTGAACTGAATACTTGTACCTAACACGCTTATGCCTTCAGATTTTTTGTCGTTCTCAGTGACCGTCCCCTGCGTTTTTTTCGTCCAATCAATGGTTTGTCCGTAAAAAATTCGGTAAACTAAGTATGTGTTCCGCATCCGCGCGACTCTGCTGCACGGCAGAAAAAAATATAAATATTCAATCAGAATTTTTTTTAATCATATTTTTATTGGAAAAAGGTATGAGAAAAAAATTTCTTCTGTAAGTTCCTTGTGGCATTACTTATTCTTTTTTCTTATTCTTTTGGGAATCAAACCACAATAATGTTTTTTATTTTTTATTTCGACGTTTCGGTAGCGTTCCAGATACCGTTGTCAAGATTAACTAGTATTAAAATAATTTTTGGTCCCTATCTGACACAACGAAAAAAATATGACAACAAGACAATCAATATTATTTTGAAGTTTAAGACTACAAAACTTTGTTGTCAAATTTTATTAAGGTCCATTCATAGTAGATCACCTCTGGTGAAATGTGAAATAAAATATTTTATTTTATGACATTCTAACGATATGATAGCCTACTAGAAATGGAATCCAGTGAAGTGCACGTTCCAGGAACGGTTTTCATTGGGATAGCGCTTTTTTTCGCTTATTTTGGAAATGTTGTTAATAAAACGCGTTTGTTGTTACTTTTTTGTGTATGATTATTTTTCTTTTCAAAACATGTATAACTCAGTTTGGTGATTTTCTGTATTGAAGTGTGTATCGATTAACAACTATTCCAATGATAAATCATACGAAAACCTGGTGCTATCCTGATAACGCAGGTAATTGATTGTTGGAAAGTTCTCTTCTTAACATTGGCAACCAAATTTGACTACATTCGGCTGAAATGCTAGCTACACATTTATCTGCATTTAGATGTATATTAAAGCACTTTCTTTGATTTTTCGTCTTTTATTATTGGGCTCTTTCAATATTATTTTTGTCGAATCCCATTGAATTTTATGCCCCTCTTCCCAAGTCAGGTATTTGTAAACATGCTTCAGAAAATAGAGTCGCGCGGATGCGGAACACAAACTTAGTTTACCGAATTTATTCCGGACAAACCATTGCTCGGTTGAAAGAAACGCAGGAAACCTCTTTTGCTGCAAAACACTCCCCCCACACGGTGTTATTTTTATTTTTCACTACCTTCCTCCTAGCGCGAAATATTGAAAAATTTCGAAAAAAATAAGTTTTTTTGATTATTTTTCAATTTGGGAAATCTATAGACTGGTAAACTTTTTTTCATATGAATCTACATACTTGAAGGTACTTATGAAAAAAAAATCAGCCGTATTGCTAATTACTTGTAGCTGTTACCCCTATCGTCTGGCCTAATAATAATTAATTCACAAACGACTAGAAGCGTGCAAAAAACCAAAAACAGTTCATGCTGGTTAGACAAAGGTTCTTTTTTATTAAATTGTGTCTCTGAGCTATTAAAGGAACCATTTAAAATGAATAATTTTTAACGATTCTCCAAAATGTATACTTGCAGTATAGCATTCCAACTAAAAATTTTGAGAGGCCCGTTAAAAACTTATTCTTAATAGGCCTTCACATTTTAAAGGATTAGTTACAGAATATAAGTACATAGCAGTACCACAGACCACAGCTAGTGAGACAATTAGCAGGCTACTTCTCGGTGAAGTACATGGAACCGATCTACAATAGGGTATTTTCCTATGAGCGGAAAAAATTAAAAAAGAGTCGGAGCAGGTACTTTGTGGTACTATTATGCCAGAAATCAATATTTCACACAAATAAATTAAACTAGTGATTTTTTATTAACTTAACAAAAATGGTAATTTTCAAATATTTACTCAGCGCGGGAAAATATGTGAGTTTATTGTGACGTAAGAGGTCTCGCTGCTTGCTTGTTTCTTATAGGCCAGCTCAGGTGGGCGGCCGCAGGTCGAGCCGATGGTTCCGATTCGGCTGGTCAGTGATCTTGTCGCTCGGGATGCGGTAGGCGGAGCGACAAGATCACTGACGTCATAAAAAATCAGCGCGTTTTGGCGCGCTATTTAAATTGGCAACTTTCCCGCTTAGTAAAAAATTTGGAGTACTTAACTGAGGCCAGACAATCTTCTAATGGTGTTTAAAAAAAATTGTCAAATACCCTATTCGAAAGATTCATCCTTGACGGGGCCATTCTGGGCTTGAGGTCAGGAAATATATACTCTTTGTAGTTGTAGTTATTTGTTCGCGTATATACTCGGCTGAAAATCATTACTTGCTATAATATAATGAAGTGTTTCAATGTTAATAGTTAGTTGTAATGCGGAATCAATTATTTCCAATATTCATATTTTCATAACATGTAGGTACTTTTTCAAACAATAAATCACTAGAGTTAAAACTCAAACTATGGCTTTCTGTAACATGCAACTAACCATGCATCAACCATTAGTCCGTCACTGATATCTGACTTGTGAATGTAAATAGTTTTTGATGAGATTTTGATGTACGCCTATTACTCTGTGGTTGTACGTATCAAAAAGAAGAAAATGTCAACTGTCACTTTACTGTCGTTAGTAGTGACTGTCAAAGTCAAACTGTTAACCCGGTGGTGTGTCTGTGTTAGGTTATACATACATTCTTTGAGAAATTTCAAATTAAATTATTTAGAGAACACTTAACATAAATAAAGGTAAGTGGTGCATTTACTAGTTCTATAATATGTCTGATCACTCAGTTTTGAAACGTTCAAATAACAGAAAAAAGTGTTGAACTAAAAACCATAAGGTAGTAATGTTTTTAAAATGTATACCTAATTCACTTTAGTGAACAGTACTTAGGAATAAAATCGTTACTAAACTTTTTCCTCACTTTTTCATTTACTTATTATCATCCTCTAAAGATTTTTAAATTGATAAACAAACTTTCACATTGTTAACTCATAGGCAGGTATATAGGTTAGAAAATATAGTGAATCCTACAAATGTATTTTTAGAACACATCCATTCCATAAAACTGAAGATGAACGATCATAGTTAGAATTTTCAAAACTAAAAGCTTGCTGAATTTGATTATTGGACTGAAAATGGCAGATTTATTATTGGGTGAACCTCAATCTGCTAAAATTTAACACTTATGAAAGTATTCAACTGTAACAATTTGTAATTTATAAATTTTAAAGTTATGTTCATGATGTGCTGTGTGCTTACATGTTCAAATCATAGATAATCTAGGTGTAAATAGTGAATATAAAGTCCTTATGAGCATAAGTATAGTGAAATAGTATGGCCATGAAGAGCAATGGGTCGATTATGAAAAACATAGTGAATACAGAAGATTCCACATCAGATTTTATCATGGAGCTGATTTTAAATCATGTTGGTAGTGGAACCTACAGTAAATTCAAAGAAGAACTACATGCATTTCTGTGTAAAAATGCTTTCTATTCTATCAACGAGTACTTACAATATATAAGATAAATTAAAAGAGGATAACGAACTACCTTTTATATAAGTTGAAAGCTAATAGGTTTGTTCGTAGAAAGAATTTCCAATCAGTTATAAATTTGTCAAACTCTGACATTCCAGTTGTGATTAGTTGTAGATCGATTGGCAATTTATTTTGTATGAACGAGTGGAAAATTTTGACATCATGACATTGATATCTTTGATAATAATGAACTAAACTTCTTCATCACTTGAAGAAGAGCTTGAATTATTGTCATATGTGAAAAAAAATGAAGAATAAGTAAATAATTTTGTAATGTGTGTGTGTGTCATTCTTTGGCCATCCTAATAAGAAGCCAGGGATTCTTTTTAAATGTCCGGTATTACAACATATTAATGATTTTACTTACGTTTTATTTTAGAAGGAACTGACTGGTTAGCTATTTCCGTGTTTTTTTTCACAATAGAAAAATTGTAAAAAATATGTCATTTTCTACAGCATCACAATATGCATGCTCAAACTAAAAATTTGATCCTTGTCAGCAAATTATTCTGATAGTTGGGAACTGATCCAAAACCTCAAATTTCTTTCTATGATCAGAGGATTTTTAAATCACCAACTGTCAAATTGTTTATACCAACGCTTTTTTTTTCAATGCGCATGTCTCTGACGGCTTTTGATAGTTTCTGACTGTTCTACGAACAAACCTAATATTGGTAATGAATATAGGTAATGAATAAGATGAATAATTGGCTGTATGTATGTATTGTAACAAGTCTAAGCAAATTTACCACATGTTTGCTTTTTGTAATTTGTGTTTGTAAAATGTTAAAAGATTAATAAACTTCTCACTCAATTACATTCATCTGTCAAGTAATTTCGATTTTAATTAGAATTGAATCTACTTTCAATTTTCAAAGGTAATTTTGAAATCTATATGTACTCCACACTTAACTAATTAAATCAGATGATCTGTGATTCAACCCATCGATTTAATGTTCTACAATATATGAAAGTATTAGATCCCCTAAGTATCTCCTCAACGGTTTAATATCTTCGAGGGGTAAACTGTAAGTGGAAGTAGGTGTACACCGCAGGTGGAAGTATGTGGAGGTATATGGAAGTTTGGTGGAAGTATGTGGAAGCTTAATACAGAAATCAGACTAAGTGCGGTGGAAATAACGAACTTGGAATGATTGAATAAATATGTCATTATACAAGGTGTTGATGAATAGGTGTTACAAACTGAGCTTGTAGAAAATGCAAAAATTGGCGAAAATTTCATGGTGCTTTAGTTTTCGAGATATAGAGTGTTAAATTTACCCATACAACACATTAAATATCACAAAAATCAATGCCATTGAGTGTTTTTAGAAATTATAAACTTTTGTGCTCATTATGGAAGCATATGTTGTTGCATTACAAAAAGGTTGTCAACTATCCCTATAACAAAAACTAATGTGGAAGTAGGTGTACAAGATTTTTTGACGGTTTACTCCTCGGATATTTTCAAATGAAATTGCTCATCCTCTTCTAAGAAGATCCAAGGAATTCAAAAATATAACATTTCCATTTAAGCCGGAAATGCATATCAACTTTGTTATTTTAAATAGAACACTCTGCATATCTTTACACTTTTGAATTTCTTGTAAAATCCTGCATACAGTAAAAGCTCCCATTCATATATTCATTCAATCATTGAGGCTTTAATCAATAATTTATCGTTTTTGACTTAGTTAGCCATAAATATAGATTGCCTAAGGGGGCGTCTATTAATTATGTGAGGTGTTCTAGGGGGGGGTCAAGCTAAATCTTTCCAAATCTCACTTAAGGGGTCTTGGCAAATATCACGTAATTCTTTTTCTCGCAGAAAACGGTGTAAAGTTGCGTTTTAAAAAAAAATTACGGTAATGTTCACAAATACTAGTCTTTGCTAGTCTTCAATAAAAGTAGGTAGGTAACAGAACAAGTTTTTTTTCTCTCAATAATGCAACACGTTTACAGTCCAAATGAAGGTTTTAAAGAATCTCGCGTGATATTAGTGGAGTAGGGAAGGGAGTTGAGGAAAATCTCACGATATCCCACCAAAGGGGGCAGAGAGGGTCGAAAAATTTTCAAAAACGCTTCACGTAATTGATGGACGCCTCTTTACTCACCATTTGCCATTCCATCCATGGCTAACTAATTCAAAAATGATAAATTATTAAAGCCTCACTTATTCTGTGAAAAAATGAATGCAAAGTGAAACTGTATGCATAATTTCACAAGGAATTCAAAAATGTAAAAACATACCTAGTGTTCTATTTAAAATAACAAAGTTAATATGTATTTCCGGTGTAACCAGAAATGGTACAATGAATTTGATTGATAGAATTTTTGAATTCCATGGATCTTCTAAGAAGCAGATGAGCAATTTAATATGAAAATATTGAATAGTTAAGAAGATACTTAGGGGGTTCCATACTTTTATGCTAACTCTGTTTAATAAGAATGAGTGACCTATTGATTAAATTGAGTTTTAGAATTATTATTCTGAACATATTTAGCCAAGGGCTGTAGTATGTAAAATTATATTAATATCAAAAAGCAATTGATGGCAAATTCTAAATTGTAGGCTTTCTAACTTATTATTATGTGTATTTTTAAAATAGGCAATGCCTCAAGAAAAAAATCTTCACATTGCAATTTTAGTATCAGATTGAAAATTGCTATTTTGAGGAGAACTGGGTTGCCAAAGGTAATGTGTATTATTAAATAAATAAAATGCCAAAATCTCCATATTGGTATTATAAAATGGGTTGTTATTTGAATGCAAAATTGACTTGGATCATCAATTATTATTTATTTATCCCTGGATAACTGGGTCACTACTTGAATAAGACTAAAATAGGTTCTTTAGTTGCTAACAGAATAGTAAAAATATAAACAAAAAAAACAGTAAATAGGCCACACTGAATCAATTGTTTTGCTTAATAGCTTGAA
>CAJUYI010000371.1:65930-93203 GCA_910591695.1 Galerucella pusilla
TTTATGATTTTTTTCATTCCATTCCTCGGTTAAAAGAAAATTTCTAAAAAGTTACTTAGCAATAATGGTTGCTATTTTTGACATATAATTTATATAAATTGCCAATATAGACGAGGGTCAATAATTTTTGAGACCAAAAAAATTATAGTAGGATGAAACCCATTGGAAGAGGTAGAGAATATAACAAAAACGAAAGGAAAAATAAATTACGGGCGATCTGAGGTCGGGAAGAGGGAGGGGGTGAGTTTTTAAGGGTAAAAAACGGTAAATCTCGATTTCCGGTAAAACTGCAAGTCTTATGAAAAAAAGTTAAATGGCAAAGTTGTAGGTAATAAAAAGATCTACAACTTTTGTATCGACACTTTTTTCACATAACCTCAAAATTTATGTAAAAAATTCAAATAACCGAGTTTTTGGTTTTTTATTTTTATCTTTTGTAAAAAAATTTATTTTTTCACGAAATTTGGTGAAAAGTTACCTTTGTATGTCTCAAAAATACAGTTTTTTTTTTATTTGAAATATTCATTTTTTCACCTTATTATGACTTAATATCGAAAAAGCACCCTAATTTTCAATCGAAAATTCTCACGTCAAAATATCTGCTTTTTTAAAAAAGTTGGTGTGTTTTTTGTTCGTTGAAATCTCTACTTTCTGATGGTATAAAAAAAATATACATTACTGTGGTAAATATTCTTAGAAAATGCAAATAGTGAAAAAAACTCGAATCCGAAAATTATGTATAATTTTGAGCTATTTATTAAAATTTACACTTTAATTACTAGAAAAGCGTAAGATTTCATGTTATATTGATAAACAAAAAAATATATAAAACATCAAAATTGTAAAAAACATCCTTTCGTTTTTGTTATATTCTCTACCTTTTCCAATGGGTATCATCCTACTATAATTTTTTTTCACTTTTTACCATTTTAAAAATTATCGACCCTGGTCTAATATTTTTCAAAACAAGAATAAAGTGAACATATTTTCTAATTGCACCCGGTAAATTCCTTCACAAATGAATTCACCGTCCGTCACCTCGTATACTACCAAGTGAGTAGCAAAAACAGGTGTCGCACATGATTTACGACTCCCCGCAAAAAATGCCGGCGTTTTCCGAGGAACAAAGGAGTGACCGAACTTATTGGAATATATAGACTTTGCTACAACTATGATTTTAGAATATCAGCATCAATATGACAAGGAGACAATCCCTTAGTTTTGACAACGAAAACTGACAGTGACTATTGGCTTGGCGTATAATGGCATGCTATTGTAAGCCTCCAAAAAAAGATTTTTATCAACGCGAAGAAAATGATTTTTTCGAGCATTTTAGTGCAGATCAATGCGTAATAATAAAAGAAAAATATTTACAATACACTGCCGGTATCAAATATGAAATAAAAGAAGAGTATAGTTCACCAGTTCCAGTCGAATGGTACCCTCATGCAAACTCTTATTACCCATATGCAGAAGACGTCGATCCCGTAGAAAGAGTCAATCACTTATTGGGAGATAAACCTTCTTATGTGTCTTTGAATAGTTTTTATGCCAATAGCGAGGTGAAAGAATTAGTTTTTTCGTCAAAAAATGCTCAACAAAACTATTTGGAATCAAATCCGGTTTCTTTTATTATATTAGGTAAACCTGGTGTCGGTGAGGAAAACTTGGGAAAACAGCTAGCGGATTATTGGCAGTGTGTGTATATTGAACCGTCTCTGCTCATAGAACAAGAAATTCGTAGTGAAAGTAGAGCAGGTCAGTGCATAGAATTCAATTTAAGATGTGGTAGGGCTGTGGGGATCGATGTAATTTTACGCCTGGTAGAAAAACGAGTGAATTCCGAGACTGCTAAACATCGTGGATTTGTAATATGTGGATTACCTGTTATTCCAAACTCGATGTATAAAGAAGATCCGACTTCCTCAGAGTCTGCTGTTTTTACGGTGAAAGATATTTTCGAAGAACTATTGGACTCTACATTTGAATTAGGAGTACCTCCTCCTAGTAAACCTCAATTGACAGAATCCCTCAAAGGTACTAGCAAAACCATGCGAGGAGAAGGCGGTGAAGAGGAAAGGGTGCTAGATGAACAAGCTGGAGAGGGGGGACAAGCTGGAGAAGGGAATATACCAATATTGCCTTTTACGCCAGTAGATTTACCTACGGAACCACCAGTAGATGTAGATGTTGGACAAGACTACGGCGTATGCCAACCTCCCGAAATAAGCAGTAACTACGAAGAGCAACTGAATTTTCTCTTCAACCTTCTCAAACCACCATTTTTAATTATATATCTAATAAGTAGCACTAAAGATGTAATAACCAAAAGAAAAAACGAAAAGTTTGATATTTATTCAAAACTTAACCTCAATTTATTACAAGAATCGGCAAATAAAGCTATTTTTAAATACTTTGCTAGAAGAAATGATCGAGTTAATGAACTGCCTGTTGATTCCTATGAAACATTTATCCACGATATTGATACTGAAGTCGCCTACTTGAAGCATTTGGTTACTCTTCCTAAAAATTTTCCTATAAATGTTGAATCCCAGTTAGATTCCTATCACTATACAGCTATGAATTTCATAGAACGCCGAATCATGACTCACGACCCACAATATTTTGTGAAACTAGATGGTAGAACAAGCGTTCGAAGAATGTTCCACGTTTTAAAAGCAAAATTAAATTCTTTACCACTTCAAAAAGTAGTAATTCCAGAAAAAATTGCACTGGAAACTTCACCAACGACAGGAGAAGCCAGTCCTGTTATAGGATTTGTTGAGACATTGACGTTGGAAGAAACATTCCATCAATACCGAAAATTACGCACACCTAGTGCAACTTTCAGATGGAATTGGTCAGATTGGGGCATAAAATGTCCTGTAGCTCTTAGGAATGGAGTTCTTAAAGATGGTGATAATAAATACAGTGTTCATTTTATGGATAAAATGTTTTTTTTGTCAGATGAAGATGCTTTCTTAAAATTTTATCGTAATCCTAGGCCGTACTTATTAGAACCCTATCCGAAACCAACTTGTAAGATATTCATATTTGGTCCCAAATGTTCTGGAAAAACTGCAGTTGCTAATTGTTTAGCATATCTCCTAAATGGAACTGTTTTATCAACAGTATCAATCGTAGACGACTACATAGAACAAAGAGAAAATGAATTTAGAGAGAAAATTCGACAAGCGGCTCTAGCTGAGGGCTTGGAATTACTAAATCAAATAAGGCTCAAAGAAGCCGAAGATGCTGAAGAAGAAAGGATTAATCGTATAAAAGAATGGATAGCAACAGTTAAATCGATGGTAGAAACATATGCCAAACTAATGGAAGATTTTGAAAATGAAGCAGAAAGAGCCAAATTGGAACTTACGTCTTTTCCGATGGCCATGGTGAAATATAGTATAGCGGAGATCGAAACAGAAACTACTATTGCGATTAAGAAACTCCAAGATCAATTTATACAGATGAATATTCCAGAAGGTCCGCTCGAGGTAGTGGAACATTTTGTACAAGACAAACAAAAAATGTTGAACGCTATTCCCGATAATCTAAAAAAGAAAATCACCCCGAAACCGGCCACTGTCTATGACGAATTCGTCATTCAACATGTTAACAATGCCCTTGCTAATGCAGTTTTCGTTGAAGAAAATGTGAATACTCAAAATATCGTAGAAATGCTGGTGGCAGCAATTAAAGATATCGAAGAGAGATACTTGGAACAAGGCAATAATCGTGGTGGTTGGATTATTGATGGTATGTTATCTGATGTAGATATATTTAAAAATTTATACCCGGACTATATAGCAGATGATATATTCATTTTAAAAGATACCGACGATTTTGAATTTTTGAGACGTAGATTTAAAACAAGAGGAGCTAATATATTTACAAACTATAGAGATTTTTTTATGAGTATTGGAAAAGTGGACGCAGCCTGGAGAGCCCCTTCCAAGGTTATATCAACTACATCGTACAGGAACAAAATTGGCCGTAGTATATTATCAGAAATTTTTGATGACGCTCGACTTGGTGGTACATCTACATCTGGAAATTTAATCAGAGATGAAACATACTTTGAAGAGCTGCTAAAATATAAAATAAAGATCTTGGAAACGGAAGATTACTTCAAGGAAATCAACAAAGTCGTTTTAGAACTCGAGGTAACAGACAAAACATTACCAGAGTTATTGTTAGAAGCGATTAGACTGATACATGACCAGTATAGGGTGAAAGCTTCACAGTTTACTGATGCGGATCGAGCTGAAGAAATAGCTATGTTCAGCCAACCAGCGGTTGCAGAAGAAGCCGTGGGAGAAGGATCAATTGTCGTAAGAGATGCGGGTGAGGACTTAATTGAGATTAATAGACGGTATGGAGATACATACCATTACTGTCCTGTTATTTTCCATGAAAAATGGGTTCTTTGGAAAGGTAGACCAGAGTATGCCGTCAAATTTAATGATCAAGTATACTTTTTATGTTCGGAGGAGGACATGAAAAAATTTTTACAATCTCCCAGGAAGTTTTTAACAGGAAAGCCTCCTAAAGTGCTACCTCCTCCAAGAATATGTGTAATTGGTATTCCTGGTATCGGAAAAACTGAGCTAGCACAAGCGATATCTTTCAATTACGGTATTTTTTATTTGAGTTTCGAAAATTTGGTGAAATCTTATTATCATATTGACACAACCGAAACATTTGAAGAATTAAAAAGAAATCCACACATAAATGAAAGTTTACGTCAATACATCCATGGAGTGGCTCCTTTACCGGAAGAGTTTTACTTAAAACATATTCATCAGCTTTGGTTCGAATATCCCATTAAAGAACTCGGATTTGTGATAGACGATTTTCCTAAAAGGATTTCAGATGTTCAAGTGATGATAAAATTAAAGATGATTCCTGATATTGTTATTCAACTATCAGCAGACGAACTTGACGTGAAAAATAAATTGTTAGAACTTCGCTTAGCTGATTGGCAAGCCAACATGTTGGTGAAAAGAGCGTTATGGGAACAAACTAACAAAGAATCGTTGCAGGACTATGAACGAAAACGAGAACATAAGTTTAAAGAAATGTTGGAAGAAAGAAGAGAAGAAAGATATTCCGAAAAAAAAAAGAAGAAGTTACAAGTAGAGAATCTTGACGAGGATGGTATTGGTCAAAGTTCTCAAGTGAGCTTTGATTCTATAGCCGAGCAAAATGATATAGACGAAATAAACAGAATGCTAGATGCTGACCTACCCGCTATGATTTCCGAACCTCCTGAACAGTTTGACGAAGTAAGACAATTATATGAAACTCAAATTGCTCAACATGTGAATGAAGAAACAAACTTTTTGAAAGAAGTCCAAATAGCTTGTGACACAGACCTAATACCATATATTTCGATTCCCATACACTTAGAAGATTACGACAAGAATGAAAGAGCTGTATACTATTATACAGAACATATTAAATTTAGGAATCAATCGTTCTTTGAGAGGTGTTATGAAGTCTCGACGGAAGTTGCCGAAAGACTTCTTTCATGTGGCTACTATTTTCTCAGCAAATTTGGGAAACTTTGTCCTGTGCAGTATAATGAAAATCAGAATCCTTTTGTTCTGTTTCAATTTATGGAATTGAAGAATAATGTGTTTCCTGTTATACACAGGTAAATAATTTTTAACTAATTTAATGAATTTCGACATTTTTATAAAACAATCTAGCCTTCATGAAAAAACGATTCCAACTTTTCAAGGGTCTATGCGTAAGTTTCCAGTTACAATAAAAAAGGCCATTAAATCATAATTTTGAATTGATGTTTGGAATTTTTCAATATAATCTACTTACGCAAAAACCGTTGGAGTTACAAAGAGAAGTTTCGAACAAAAATTGTAGAACTTGAACATTTACATTATGAAATCAAACAATTTCATTTTGTTAAATCTACATTATATATATATATATATATATATATATATATATATATATATATATATATAGCTTTTAACAGGCCTTTTAGGCCCATAGCTTTGTAATTCCTCTCCATACTTTTCTATCTTTGGCCTTTTCTCTCCATCGGTTCACATTCTTTCCTTTCAGGTCTTCTAGTACAACTTCCCTCCATCTTTTCCTTGGTTTGCCTCTTTTCTTCTTGCCTTCCGGACTCTCCATGCTATTTGTTTCACTATTCTTCCTCCTTCCATCCTTTCTATGTGCCCTAACCACTGAAGTCTTTTTGATGTAATAGTTGCATCTATTTTGGGTTCACGATAAATGTTATATAATTCTTCGTTAGTCCTTCTCATATACACTCCTTCTACTTTTTTCCCTCCCAGAATTCTTCTTAACATTTTCCTTTCCCATCTAATTACACTTTCTCTTTGTTTTTTGTTTAAAACCCATGCCTCACAACTATACAATACCGTAGGCTTCAATATAGTACTGTACAACCTTAATTTTGATTTCCTTGACAGATGCTTTGACCGGACTAGGTGATTTATTGCTCCTGCACTTTTGTTAGCTTTCATGATTCTATTTTTAATTTCCCTTTCTTCACTACAATCACTATGTAACAGGGTTCCTAGATATATAAACTCTTCCACATATTCAAATTCGATGATTTCTCTTTGGGTTTATACTCTAAATTTGTCATTTGTTGTCTGGTTTCCGAGTCTCATCAGCTTACTTTTCCGTTCGTTTATTGTAAGTCCCATTTTAGCGGCCGCTTCTATTAAATTCTTTGTTATTTCACCCAAATCCTTCTCTGTCCTTGAAATTATGGCCATATCGTCCGCATAACAAATAACTTGATGGCTTTTATAGTAAATGTGTCCCTCTCTATTCAATCTGCTGTCTCTTATAATTTTTTCTAATGCAAGGTTGAATAGTAATGTTGACAAGGGGTCACCTTGCTTCAGACCTGTTCCTATTTCAAAACTTTCTGAGCCTTCACCTCTGATCTGTACACTGCTAGTAGTTTTGATGAGAGTCATCTTCACAAGATTCACCAATTTTCTTGGGATCTCGAACTCATTCAAAGCCTTTAACAGGTTACTTCTAGAGATAGAATCATATGCCTTCTTGAAATCAAGGAAAAGTACTAGTACTGGTATTTTGTACTCATAGCATGATGTTAAAATTTCCTTCATTGTAAATATCTGATCTGTCGTTCCTCTCTCTTTTCTGAAGCCAGCTTGGTATTCTCCTATTACTTTTTCTGAGATCGGTTCTAGTCTTTTCTTAATCATAATAGCTAGGACCTTATATACGACATCTAATAAGGATATCCCCCTACATTATATTTAACCTTAAAGTTGTGACGCGTTTCGATAACACAGTAGCTTTTTCAAACGAATGGAGGTACAATGAGAAATTTTCAATTTATACAGTGCCTTAATACTAAATTATACGGATATTTAACACATAAACACCCCCTTAGTAAAAAATTTGTTAACTGGCACCGATATGTAGATGACATTTTAGCTTGCTTCACTGGTACTACGAGACAATTAGATAACTTCATTACTCACATACACTCAATACATAAAAATATCAAATTTACAGTAGAAATTGAACAAAATAAGTCCATAAACTTTATAGATCTTACAATTTCAAATATAAATAATAGACATGACTTTTCTATATTTCACAAACCATCACATACAGACATTACAATTCATAACAGTTCAGTCCACCCAATCAGTCATAAATTAGCAGCTTTCAATAGTATGATACATTGAATATTGACAATTACAATAAACAACTAAATATAATAAAACAAATAGCGTTTAATAATAATTACGATCCAAATTTAATTGACAACATCATAAATAAAAAGATACGAAAACATACTCTAGAACAAGTATTTCCTTCTGATGAAAACAAAAATAACCAATTTAAAAGCTTAACTTACCTACTTTGGAATACCATCCTTAAAAATAAAATCATTTCTAGAAACTTTAGATTTGAATATTTGCTTCAAAACCGACAACAATTTATCCAAATTCATTAAAAACAACAAATCCAAATCTTCAAAACTAAATAAATCAGGAGTTTATAAATTAAAATGTGGTAATGACGACTGTGATAAAATTTATATAGGTAGAACTTTTAGGAATTTTAAAACTAGAATTTCAGAACACAAACGTAGTTATGACAATCAAAAATTAGATTCCAACTATTCAAATCATTTATTAGCAAACCAACACTCTTTCGATTAAAATTTTGGAATTTTTCGGAGAGACCGTCACTCGAAACGTGGTGGAGGAGTAGGTATGTACATTAAAAATAAATTTAAATATAAAATTTTACTGAGTGGATGCCTGGATTTTGTCGAATATATATGGATAGAAATCACTTTTTGTGGACATCAGCTAGCTATTGGTACTTTTTACAGACCACCTAAAGCAGATAAAGACGCATTTTTTCAGATTTTTGAGGATATTTTGTGTGATATGTATGCACAATATAATCAAATTATATGTGTAGGTGATTTTAATTTTGACCTTTTAGACATTGAGCTACCAGAATTTAACCGATTTAATACAATTTTTGATATTTTTAACTGCCATCAACTTGTAAATGAACCTACTTGCTTTTCACCCACCCGAAGCTCACTTCTCGATTTGTTTATAACTAATTATGATTTGCAGAAGTGTCACATAAAAGTAACTCAAACTCATTTTACGAATCATTCATTGATATCTTGTAAACTTGATTTTGCAGCAATTAAAATTCCAATTCATAATAAAATCTCCTACAGAGACCTAAAATCTATAAATTTAGAACAACTACAAGACATTTTAAATCGAATGCCCTGGTATAATATATATGCCACTAATGATATCGATAAAAAAGTTGAAATACTAAACAAAAATATTTTGGAAATAATTGATATTTTTGCTCCTATTAAAACTATTCGTATAGGAAAAAAAACCATACGCACCTTGGATAACTGAAAATATAAAATTCATGCAAAAACTAAGAGATAAAGCGTTGAGAAAATTTAAAAATAATAGTACACCTGCTAATTGGTCTTACTACAAACAAGTTAGGAACTTCACAACCAATGCAATACATAATGAAAAAAGGGCATATCTCAGATACAAATTTGCAAATACTAATACTAAACAAACTTGGCAAGAAATAAAAAAATTAAATATTTCAAAAAATAAATATAACGATATTCCCACTCAGTTAAATGATGTTGAAACTATTAACAAGCACTTTACTAGCATCGAAAATAAACAGCCAAATCACAATATAATTCATTATTACAATTCTCAAATAAAAAATAATATAAATAATCCTCTTGTGTTCACACTTGTGACAGAAGGAGTGGTTTCAAATATAATTTTAAATATTAAAACAAAAGCTTACGGAACCGATAATATGAATATCGATATAATATTACTTTTTTGTCCATTTATAATTCCTTATATTACTAATATTATAAATCAATGCATTTTGACCTCTTATTTTCCCGCGGAGTGGAAATATGCAAATGTCATACCTATACCTAAAATTAGCTCACCAACTGATTTGAGCCATTTAAGGTCTATTAGTATTTTACCCGTGTTGTCGAAAGTATTGGAGAAGGTTTTGGATATACAAATTAGAGAACACCTTAATAAATTTAAATTATTACCTACAAAACAATCTGGATTTCGCAGTTGCGCCACTGCCCTTGCTGATATAGTTGATGATTTAATTCAGGCAGAAGATACCAATCAAATAAGTATATTAATTTTATTAGATTATTCCAAAGCTTTTGATATGTTAAATCATCAAATATTGTTGTCAATCACTCACTATTTGGGCGTTTCTGATGAAGCTACTAAATTTATAAAATCCTTTTTAAGTGATCGATTCCAAAGAGTACAAGTAGGTGAAAACAAGTCTCAAAAAATCAAATTAAAACTCGGGGTGCCTCAAGGCAGTATACTTGGTCCACTATTATATACTATGTATACCAGTAACTTTCAGAACTCTCTAAAACACTGTAACTATCATTTTTATGCTGACGATACCCAAATATACTGTTCTTTTAAAAAATTTAACGGATTCTTCTAATTTAATCAATAATGATTTAAAAAATTTAGCTAAGACCTCATCCGATCACCTACTGAAACTAAATCCTCTTAAATCGTCTGCTTTGCTATTCTGTAAGGATTCTGTGAGAGATGCTGTTCAAAACCAGATGCAATTAGAAATAGAATCTAAAATTATTCCTTTTAGCAGCAAAGGAAAAAGTCTGGGACTCGTTTTTGATAATAAGCTACGATTCAAAGACCATATTACATCTAAATTGAAACTTTCATACTGTGGATTGAAAGCAATTTACCCACATAGACACTTTTTAGATGTTGACATAAAAAAAAAGTTATGCGAATCACTTATACTTTCCTTATTCGATCATTGTGACACGGTATATGGTTCATGTTTAGATGCTGTTGACAAAACTCGGATTCAAAAAGTCCAAAATTCGTGTATCCGTCTTATTTACGGCATTAGACGTGGGTATAGGGTATCCCATAAACTCAAAGATCTGAAATGGCTTAATATGCATAATCGCCGTAAATTGCATTTTGCTTCATTTATATTCAATATTATAAAGTTCAAAACCCCACCATACTTACATAAAAAAATTAAATATCGTACTGATGTCCATAATATAAATGTGAGACGAAAACAAATGCTTACCATACCTCTTCACCGCAAAGAAATATTCAAACGAGCATTTTCATACAATGTGGCAAAAGTTGCAAATAATTTATTAGAAAATTTTTTGACAGTTCCTAGAACTAATCAAATTTCCTCATTTTTGATCATATGAACAATTTCACCCAATCATGTCAACATTACACTGAAAACAGACCTTGGGGCTGTTTTCACACGTTGCTATGGATGCATATTGATTTATTTCGACTTTGAAGTTTCAAATATTTAATATTTCGAAATGTCACATTTAACTTTTCTAATTGTTCCTTTGTTAATTGCACCTTTAGATAAATTGTTTAAGATCTGTTCTTTTTCTATAATAAGCAAAAAATTTTCTATCCGAATAACCCTCGGACATTGATAAATGCTCAAAAATTTTATGACAACTTTCTCAAGCTTGTTGCTTATAGGCAACAGACCTCCGCCTACGGCGTCGGTCTGTTTCCAAGCAACAAGCTTTCGACATCTGTCATAAAATTTTTTCGAACAATTATCAATGCCCTTGGGTTATTACTACTGAAAATAAACTTTTCAATGTCTTAATATCTCCAAAAAGCTTCAAAATGAACTATAAAAAATACCTATTTACTCTGTGATGCTGATACTATTATCAGTTTCCATTTGTTTTTTTTTCTCTTCTTTTTCTTGCACAATGACAACTATTTTATACATTTTAAAGTCCTTTCTCAATTTGTTTCTTTATTACTCTGATAAACAAGGTTACATGTATTTAAAACTAATATATTTGTTTTTCTCTGTATTAATATTGTATATGTAGTATTTTTGTTTTCAATTCTTACATTTCCTTTATTTCTTTTTCTTTTGTTTTTAAATAACAATTTATTAGCTAAAATCAGAATCAATAATTCCTGTGTGTAGTTAGAAATAATCTGGCTTTAGCAGAAGAACAGACATTTAAGTCCAAAAGACATAAATGAACTGAGCTAAAATGCCAATTACTCAATATACTAAATCGCATACATAAATTATATTTAATTTATTGCTGTATAATATTGGGTAATAAACGTATTTATTATTATTATTATTATTATTATTATTATTATATAGAACCTAAATCCTTCAAATTAAATCTTTTAGAAGCGCTAGAGATAAATAAAAACAAATATTCAGATAATCTTCTTAACGACCAACTTGATATTAACAATTATCAAACCTTTTTACCTAGAAAGGTTTCTGTAGGATTGTGGTGAATGAGTTTCCAGGTAAATTTGTTAATCCCACATGAAATCCATTATGGAATAAATGAGCAATGAATTGTCATCGCAATAAAAAAATGCATTATTTGTCACTCTGCCTAAGATTCAGAATTAGAAAGTAGGTAGATAGAGGTTTTTTCTTCCGTGCCACAAAATCTACACTCTTCCCAGTGGGTTTAATGCTATTTGCATCCATTATGAATATTTTAGAGAATAAAATTATCTACAAAATTTATATCGAAATATCCTACCTTATACATGGGGTTCTGATTGACTTTTAATTTAATACAATTTGATGAGCCGCTGCACTTGTAGGTAGAAGATTGCATAACTGCATAAATCTATTGAGCTTCATTAACTTGACGGATTGTCTTTAACAAAGATAATCGAAGCTGTTCTTATAGATTTGGGAGCATTCCAACAAGATGCCAACTCCATTTTCATATAAAGTTTGAACAGGGCGGTTCTTTTGATAAAATTCTTCAGCTAGCTGATCCAAATTAGAGGGAGAGTTTTTTATTTCGTTTTTAAACAGATGTCGTATCGCGCCCTCCGCCCTTTCAAAAACATTTTCGAGTGGAAAAAAATGTTTTTGAAACAAAAGTTGTAGATTATTTTTATTCTCAACAATATTCATTACTACTATTACTACTACTAAATGTGCAGGCGAGCCTTGTCCTGGACAACTCAAGCCAAGGTAGCGGCACTGAGGCCACTGGCGGGCCCATTGTGCCATTCCTGCTACCTAGACATCCATGAAACCGAGCCCTTCAATAAAGGCCACAACCTTTTTCAATGGATGTCTGCTTGTGTCTCCAGGGGCCATAACAGGGACTCCGAAGATTCGCCTCCGTAGTACATCCCAGTGTGGACACTCTAAGAGAACATGGACTGACGTTTCGTCAGTCATGCCGCAACCCCTACATAGGGAACTTTCCTCTACTCCTAAGTTGTGGAGGTGTTTCCTCATACAGCAGTGCCCTGTTAGGAGTCCTGCTATCTTCCTAAGCCTACTCCTTGGTAGTTCAGTGGCTGCCCTGGCGTGTCCATCAGTCCATCCCTTCAGTAGAAGTCTGAATTGTCTGGGACCTTGCAGAGCATTCCAATGAGCGAGGTGCTGATTCCTCAGCCACTTCTTCGTCTCCTTGCGTATTTTTTGTTTTGTTAGGCCCGGGTCGCAGAAAAGAGCTGCCGCCCCTTCCGCAGCCAGTGCATCCGCCTTCAAAACCAGAGTGGGCTGGAATACATTCTAGTCGCACCACGTTCCGCCTTGCAAGATTAGCAAGTCGTTCTCGACATTCGTTAGCAAGTCCTGAGTTGCTGGTATACCCACTCAGGGCTTTAATTGCTGCCTGACTGTCGGAGTATATGGTTATGCGTCGATCCACATAACCTCTGTCTAGGTTTATCTGCGCACATTCCAAGATAGCATATATCTCGGCCTGATATGCAGATGCACCATCACCCAATGGTACACAAACTTGTGTTCTTGGGCTCCTGGAGTAAATTCCAGCCCCTGCTCTATCACCGGAGCATGAGCCATCTGTTTACCAGACGGTCCCATTAGGCTGTGTATTCCTCTCTTTTTCCCAGGACTATCCCGTATCATGGCCCTGTATGGGGTAGCGAAGTAGTACTTACGCAGGCATTCATCAGCCGCTCGAGCCAGAACTGGAATATCTTCCAGGAGCCGGAGCTTCTTGACGTGCCTGCTCTCTTCCCCTCTTCGCACGTATCCCAGCCGTTTCAAGCGCAGGAAAGCCTCCCCGCTTCCAAGGATCACTCCCATCGCAACAGTTGGTGTAGTCCTCATGCAGCAAGTTGCACCCAAACTGACCACCCTTTGAAGGCGTGCCAGTTGCGATCTAGCCGTGACCAAGGTTACCCTCGGCCACCAGACCAGAGCCGCATATGTGAGCATAGGCAGCATAATAATTCCATAGATCCATATGATCGTTTTGGGGGTCAGTCCCCACCTCGGACCAATGGCTCTCCTACAGGCCCAATACGTGTTTGTCACCTTGCTTAGTGTCAGTGATTTATCAAGGATCACTCCTAGATACTTCACCTGTTCAACCACCGGCAGTGGTACTTTATCAAGATTTAGACCCTCAGGTCTTATATCTCTCTTAAACAATAATCATAATAGATACAAATAGAATTAAACCCACAGGAAGCGAGATATTTATAAAAACCTGAGTTTTTGACCTTTGATATCTTAGGACGCGGACAAGAGACTTCACGAGAGTTTTTAGACAACTTTAAGAATGAAAAACTTAAGGTTCATACGAGTTAACAGCTTTATCTTTTATCCTTTTTTATATCACTAGAATAAACTAACTTATATTACCTAATCAGGTGGTAACAATAATATTACCATACTTTAAACATTCATTTGTAAATATTCTACAATCAATACAGTTACTAACGTATGTTTTCGCATAAAAAAGAAGCTACATCTACTATATTATCGGAGAAGAAAATGTTCAGAAGTTCAAAAAGCACCCATTCAAATACGTGGACATAGACAGTGTCAACTTCCCCAATTTACCAATGAGATTAGCTGTAACAGGCCCTCCTAAATGCGGCAAGACCGTCTTGGCAAGAAGAATTCAAACGGAATACGGAATGAAAATCATTTCAAGGGGACAAGCTATTAGATTCGTTTTAACAATTTTACCGTTTTCGAATTTAGCTGCGAATTTAGAAACTGTACTACGCAAGGGTTGGGAAGCGACAGATGAAATGGTTGTTAGATGTGTTGAAGCTGCTGCTATCGATCCTTGGGGCGTCACTCAAGGTAGAAAAATCTGTTTATTAAATGTTCCTAATCTTCGACAAACATTCTTAAATAAATCGTCTGGCTTATCTTTTTTGTAACCCTTCAAACATTGAACTCAAACATATTTTTGGCAAGAAAATTGATATTTCCAAAAACTTAGGGGTTGATTTAACCCAGCTACCCACCAGGGAGATCTGCAGCTCCGTATTGGGGTACAGATCAAGTTTTTAAGCTTCCCTTAAATACCTACCCAAAAATTGCTGCCAGCTCTACCACTATAATGTTTCTAGGAAGGGTAAGTTCATGAACACAGAAATTAGGCAAATTGTCCTGATCCACAATTGAAAACTCACATTATACTCAGAACACTTACGTATAGAGACAACAGGTGCACTGATTCCTTTGTTGGAAGAAACATTTTTCAATTATTAAAGATCGTCTGAAACCAATCTAGTGTTCACAAACTTCTTCAATGTGCATTTTCCCGTTATAAATTATTACTTGAGAACAACCACGTCTGAAAGTACTTCTGGATCTATACTTTGGTAGCTACAAACTTCTTCAATGTCCATATTTCATGTCAGTTGCTCTTCTTACACAATTCTACGTCGTTTTGATTATCAATACCATGAAATTTACCACTTTTTGCTTATCCATCCATAAAAAATAATGAAAATTAGTTTCAAGAAACTACCTAAGTAACAATTTATGCTGAGTATTGATTGAAAAGGCGCTTAAGCGGTTTATTGTTCAGTCTAAAGCTGAATATCGGTATCAAACTTATGTTGAATAAACCCTTGTTAAGCTCTTATTCACCCAAAAGTGGAGAATTTAAACAGCTATTACCGGACATTATGGCTGCCAGTCATGACTGAAGGATAGCTTCTTCAGCTGTTATTCAGTCGTAGTTCTGGCTTCATGCAAATTGTGTAGTGTAGTGTAGCTGATTTAAATTAGTGACAAAGCTTCTATGCAGCTCTTGTTCAGTTCACCTTTAAGGGGCATCTACCAAATTCGACCTTGCACAATTATGCTTTGTATATATTTTTGTTTCCCTACGTCCTCACGTTTAAGTTCACATAACGAAAATTTTATTAGAAATATGAAAGCTCCGCAACATGTAGGTAGCCAAGCGGTCCAAGCGGATTTTGGTTCACGTACTACTCTATAAGCTTCGTCAGAACTGAACTGGGAGACCGGCGAGCGTTGTATCAACAATGGAACGGCACGCGACTACCGAAGCAGAGAGACAATGTCAGTCATAGATGGACAGAAAAGCGAGAGATGGATTTTTATCCGATATTTTAGTGGTAGCAACCGAATTTCAATAAGGAATTGTACGGTCATAAGTAATTTGAGGATTCTGATTTTTATATAGTATTCATAAAGCTTCAAATTAGACTTCTTATCAATTAGTTTTTACATTTAATCCATATTTAATTCTTTACAAGGGCTCAAACTTTGCTTAATATGTGTAATTACCTCATGATTCGTATTTTTTTCAACAATATTTGGTTAGCATTTCAAAGTTTTTATTCGATGAGAACTCTAAGTTCAACATTAATCTACATGATATATTTTTTTCTTAATTTTCAATACATCCATTACCTCAACATTCTTTGCCAAAAATATTTCGATATTTTGTCATATCGCTGCCGATAGATTCCCCTTAACACCATCAATCAACTACTAATCAGCTTATTGTCTGAACAGGCCTAATAAATCAGCGTTCATTGTTACTTGGGTACTAACTGTTTACTAGAGTATTTTGTATTTGTGAAATATTATTTCTAATATGATTTCTTTCTAAGGTGTAATCTTCGATGGATTTCCCAATACCATTTCCGAAGTAAGACATCTGTCCTATGTAGGTTTGATCCCACAATTAGTCATTGATCTTCAGTCGACGAAGAGACAATCTTTTGAATGCTTAGAAAATGATGTGGGTCGAATGGGCTTCGCTAAATACAGTTTACGTTTTGTCAATCATCTTTATAAAGAGTACAGAGAAAACGCCGAAACATTTAAGCCTTGGTTCGACAGAGAATATCAAGTCACTAACAAAATCTTTATAGATACTTGCAATTGGTCAGTTTGGTATCAAGCTAACAAAGTTATAACAGCTGTTTTCTTCGAAATCAAACATTATTATATCCATTGTCACCAAGATTGGCCGTTACGTCTTGGAAATATGCAAGTAACACCGTTAGAATTCTTGGAGAGGCAAAGTTCCTATAAAACTTTTTGTCCTTGCTGTCTGCACTTTAGTAATATGCTCACGAGCGGAGGTGATGTTCCTGATAGAACCGGCTTGGTGCAGTGGAGGCAATTCTACTATTGGCTCTGTTCCGAACACATAGAATTATTTTTAAAAACGCCCGAGGCTTTTCTACCACCTTACGGAGCAAACGCACTGCCTCCGTACTTACCTACTCCTTTACATCTGAAACTATTCCCAAGTAATCTTTTTGAAGATGGCACTTGCATAGTGTGTTACAAAAACAAAACTGTTATTATTAAAGGCGTTTTAAAATACGCAGTGGGCTACAACCATAAAACATATCTCTTTGATTGTATAGAATGCTTGGAGGAGTTCATGAGGAGACCCACGCAATACTCTTTCAACATCCGATTTAGACCACCGGAAAATTATCCCACTCTAGAATACAGTGAACTTCCAATACTCGGAATGCTGGAACAGTATGTCGCTAAAGATCTTATTAAAGCTGTTAAATTTATTTCGAGAAGAAGACCCGTTATACCTGGACTTAGCGTATCTACTTCCGCTGCTGTTGGAATCGGACTGTATTTAAAAGTTTTTGATAATGCCATTCCCGGTGAATACAAAGTTCGATATTTACAAGGTGATGAATTATTTCATACTAGAAGAGAAAAGTTAGTTGAATATTTGCATAAAATGAAACATATTATCAATCCCTATCTTCACTATGAGGAACCTCTACCACCTAAATTTCAAATGGTCTTGGACAGTGTTGGTCAATCTTCCTCCAGCAGCATTAAATCGGAAATTGATATATTGTAAGAATTATACTACTATTATATAATAAATTGGATTTTTTAGAAATTATTGAATTTATTTTCTAAAAAGTGAAGAGTTACTTATTAAATACGTGGTTCCTCAAGGAACGATGCTTGGTCCATTTTTGTTTGGTATTTATGTGATATTTATGTGAATGTGAAAATAAGGGGGTCTATAATTAGTTATGCTGACGACACCGTTATTTTTTATGAAGGAAATTCAATTAAAAAATGGTTCGACAATAGATTACTAACAATTAATATAAAAAAATCAAAGTATTTACCTTTTGCTTGTTACAAAAACGGATTACCAAATTATAACATTCTAACTATGAGAGAACCACGACAAGATCAAGATTCATATCTTCTTTCCACAGACTCTATAAAATATCTGGATATAACGATCGACCAGCATCTTCGTTGGAACCTTCTTATTAATGAGATGGTCAAGACATTAAGAACACTAATTTATCGTTTCAAAAATATAAAGTCAAGAAAACATATTTGTATTCTGTGTAAATATTTATTTACACAGAATACAAATATGTTTTCTTGACTTTCGAGTCATGTGTACTCAGCTATAAAATATTCACCTCAAAAATATAAAACCTATTTTGGATATAAACCATTTAAAGATATTGTACTTCGCATTGGTGGAATCTAGATTAAGTTACGGCATTCTAGCTTGGGGCAGTGCATTACCCACACATCTTCATAAATTAGAGATAATTCAAAAATATATACTAAAAATAATGTTAGGTGAAACAAGAACTTTTTCTTCTGATCAGCTATATTTAGAGGCTAAACTATTAGATATAAGACAATTATACTTTTTTTCCCTCTGTGTAAATCAATTTAAAAATAGAAAAACTTTGCAAAATATTAACCATTTGTACCCAACCCGGTACAGTGCACAAAAATTTAAAACTTCTTTTGCTGCTAAGAGTATAGGACAGAGAAGTCATTCATACCTGGCCCCTAGAGTTTTTAATATTCTCCCACTGGAAATAACAACTGCAACATATTTTGGTCGATTTAAATTCCTTCTGAAAAGTCATTTATTCAATATTCCGCGTGATGAATTCCGGATAGAAATGAAATGATATCTTTTATTTTCCAAATGATTTGGAGCGTTTGAATGTATACCCAATATTTGTGCTATTTCTTTGTTTTTATCTATTTTGTTTTATTAGCTAAATGTTGATATGATAATATCTTACAATATTTTTCCCACGGACAGTTTTAGGACTATTGTGGGTTTATGCTGTTTATTTGTATATTTTGTATTTGGTGTTGTTATCTTGTAACTTTTTTCTTTGCAAATAAACGTTATTATTATTATTCCAAGTATAATATAAATCTTTATTAATCAAAAATTGTGTTTTATAATATGTGGTAGTAGAAAACAAAAACTATCGCATTATTCTTAGGGCACTGAGTACCTGCAATAATACAATAGACCGCGGCTATGCCGCTTCGCCGATGTTCGGGCTCCATTAACACACTCCACATTAATAAATCCTCCCTCGATTACGGCTCCTTGCTGTTGCATTATCCGTTTCTTTCGATAGTTTATGACATATAATCAAACCGTCCGAACTAAACCGTTTACATTCCCTCAGAGATTTTGTTGTGTTGTCTCTGAAAAGCTTACGAAAAACAGAGTCACATTTTAAAGGCTTGTTAGAGTTTAAAAGTGAAAATAAAAGAAAATATAAAGTAAATGATAGATCCAGTTGTAATGTTAAAAATATTAAAGTAAAATTTACTAACTAACTTCTTTAATGTCCATTCACCGTCCTTACATCCTTATTTACATGCGCTTTCACCCTCTTTCATCCGTCTCATTCATTCCCTATGTAAGATTTATTTACAAATTTACAGAATATACAATTTGTGGTATAGAGTTTAGGTGATGCTAAGCTCTGGTAGGAACTCTATTGTGAGATTGGCATGCAAGAGTTTGTATCCTTTAAAACTACTTGCGCGTGAGTACTTCATTTTCTCTTTTACGCTCTCCGGTAAACAGTAGTTATAGTAATTGGAAGCCAGTTTGTGGATATATTCCTTGATGTATGGAATGTTGGCTTTCTTATGGATTTCCGAGTTTCTCGGGAGCCTATTAAGGAATACACCCTGCCAAACTGCCATCCTTATACATTTATTTTGCACAACTTGCATACTGTTGTATAGGGTTTTATTGGTTTCCCAGAAGACCGGGTAGCCATATATCATCGTCGGTCGAATAGCCTGTCTGTATAAAAGTAGTTTATTCTCCATGGAGAGACGGCTATTTCGACAGATCAATGGATATAGAGGCCGCATAGCTATTTTGGCTTTGGTAATTTGAGCTGCAATATGCAAGTTGTGCAAAGTGTTGTGTTGTATAATATACCCTAAATATTTCACTGAAGATTTGGGTTTGACTACCGTGTTTTGAACATTGAGGTGTCCATAGAATTTAGTATTTTTCCTGAAGTTGCCTCTCAGTACCATATATTCCGTTTTGGAGGTGTTAAGCATCAGCTTGTTTTTAATCAGATACGGAATTATTTTGACTTTTAAGTGTTTTTCAACTTTTTCTAGAGCATTGTCCGCTGTCCTCGCTGTTTGTACTAGACATACATCGTCTGCATATAGAGCTGTTAATAGCGAGCTGCTAACTGGGAAGTCAGCAGTGAACAGCGAGTACAGGGTAGGTGAAATTACCGAGCCTTGCGGCACCCCTGCCTGCGTAATATTCTCTAGCACCGAATTCGGATGGTACTTGTAATATGGGGTGTAGGTGTTCACTAATCCAAATTTGTTGGCCAACTTCTGATGGATGATGTTGCAAAGTTGATTGTGCCTGCGTAGGTAATCAATGTTAAGGCTGAACATCCCGACGTGATGTGTTGTATCGTCTCTGTTGTTTGTTGGCACCTTCTGCACTTGTCCGTAGCGATGTTTGGATCTTTCATGACAAATTTCTTGTAATTGTTGGTATTAATTACTTGGTCTTGAATTGCCGTCATAAATCCTTCTGTTTCTGGAAATAATGTTCCATCAGATAGCCTTATTATTATTATTATTATCATTATCATTATTGTTTAGAACCTTACTTTGTGAAATCTACTCATATAACTCTAAACTAACTATTTCTAGTCCAAATGAAGGGACAAAGCTCCTGAAAAGTCCCTGAAGACTTCACTTTGGGCTCAATTCGTGTTTTTAAACGAGAAAAAGCTTAGCACGATCGAGTTTACGGAAGGGGGGAAATGGCCCCCTAAACTCTGGAAAACGAGTGTCTCGCTAATATCAGGCTCAATATGCGAATAAGAGAATTTTTCTCCCAATAAAAAATGAAGATCGTCTTATTATCTACAGAAATGGTTCCCATCATTTTTTTCGAAAATTCGATAGTTATCGAGAACATGAGACCTAAAAGTCTCCTCATCTCAGCTGCTGCTCTGCCTATAGGAATTATGCTGTCTATGCATTAACTTTTAAGCGGGCGGACGAATTGTTCCATAACTCGGAAAAAATGGACATTTCCCGATGATACAAAGCTCATCGCAATGGGAAGACCCGTAGCTATCATTCCATGTGACTTGCAGCTCGTTCGTACTTGACAATAGTATATTGTGCAACAAGCGGGGAAAATTCAAGTGAGAGTGACTGAGAAAAGTACTTTCCCCATATGTTGCACACTATACTTTTTCTACAACTGCACAAATTTAAAGAATACAAGTGAAGTAACTATGGTTAGTAAAAAAATAACACTTAAGTATCCCATCTCTAAACTGTTGATAATGTCAAATTATAGTTGATGGTGAAATTTGTACAATTTTGTATGGTCAAACCCGGAACGTCATTTCATTTCATAAATTCTGTGTTATTTGAAAATCTCTGTGTGTCCTCTCCCATGTGCCACGTCTTGGTCTGATGCTTTTTCCAGTCGGGTTAGTGCTGCCCTTGCTTCGCACATTATGACACAATGTAGCGGAGGAAGGTCTATCATTGTCTCCAGTGCCGCTGTAGGAGTAGTCCTCATTACCCCTGTAATGCCAATGCATGCAAGTCTTTGGACCTTGCTTAGTTTTAGCATAGCAGAGGATTGTCTGATCTTTGGTCACCATACCAGAGATGCATATGTGATCCTGGGAATGACAACCATTTTGTACAGCCAGTGTACCATGCTGGGTCTGAGTCCCCATTTAGTGTCGTAAGTGCGTCTGGCAACCATGAAGGCTACCTCTGCTTTCTTGATCACGTGCTGGAGGTGTCGCTACCAAGTTAAGCCTGGGTCTAGGATAACCCCAGGATATTTTACTTCATCCGACAATCGTATTGGTTCACCTTGAAGCGTCAGAGGGCCAAGTCCTTCCCCTTTCCTTCTTCTGGTGAACGCAATTATCTGTGTTTTCGAAGGACTAATACGTAGCCCTTCTTTTACAGTCCAGCCTGTTACTACATTTAATGCCATCTGGAGTCTGTCTCTGGTTGTACTGTTGAATTTACCTTGGAATAGAATTACCAGGTCGTCTGCATATCCTATGGTGTTAAATCCGTCTCTGTGTAGGGTTCTGATGAGCCCGTCCATGACCAGGTTCCACAGCAGCGGGGATAGTATTCCCCCCTGCGGACAACCCCTGGTTGCACGTACGGCCATTGTCTCCTCCATCAGAATTGATTCTATGAGCCTGCTTCTGAGCATGCAGTCTATCCACCTGCAGCTCGTGGTATTGATCCCAGAATTCCTCGTCGCTTTGGCTATAAATTCATAGGAGGTGTTGTCATAAGCTCCTTCTATATCAAGAAAGGCTGCGAGCAATACCTATTTATTTTCCAGCACGTATTCAGCCCTTTTTATGAGTTGATGTAATGCTGTTTCGGTTGATTTTCTCTCTCTGTATGCATATTGATCTCGTATTGGTCTTGTAGCCAGTATACCGTCTCTGATATGTCTGTCGAGAAGTTTCTCAAGAGTCTTCAGCAAAAATGACTTTAGACTGATTAGTCTCAGAGCTTTAGCCGTGTAGTGACAGTAGTTACATAGGGGGCAAGAGACAGTAGTTACATTTTGATGTGATGCCTATCTAATAATACCAAATAGTGACCTATCTTGTGAGCGGTAAGCTTTGTTTGACCTATATTTAACCTTGACTGGAGATAGCGTCCCAGCTTTTCAAAGGATACCGTATGCAGTTTGTTTGTTTGTTCCTGAGAAAGTTCATTTTACTTTCTATAATAGTGTGTATGAAATCAGCAATCAATTCTGATTAATTTATATCACACATCGCAGAAAAGCGGATTTGCTTGGTCCATTTTCCTGAAAGCAGTTAACCTATAAATTAGTTCATCGTAAAAACATTTATTTTGCAATTGCGTATTTCTTATTTGTTAAGTTAGTTGAGATTGTTGATATTAGTAGTTATAAATTAAAAGGAATCTTACCTTATTAAAGCAAATCATCCAAAGCAATTCGATCATTATTTCTTGGATAAACATATATTCATGATCATTAATCATGCTTGAAAATAGAACCAATCACTGTGTCTTTGCGCATGTCTCCAAACCGCAGTCTTTAACTGATTCCTGTTTGTGTTACGAGGGAAACACGACGAGTGATTTCAAAAATATTAATAGAGCTATTGAAAAATAAAGATATTAAAAAGTGAGGAATAACTTAATTGCTGTGGAAAATAAAAGAAAAATAAATTTATCAAAAGAGGTTTATAAATTATGGAACAATTTATTAAAATTTGTTCTCAAATTTATTAAAAGAATACAGTAATTCATTATATTAAACATTTACAATAAACGATTTGTAATTTTATAAAATTTTTAAATGTGGGAACCGCAACCTGAGATAAAGAGTCGAAACCCTTTTAATAGCTAGCCGAATTTATTAATTATAATGAAAGACTCGAAGAGTAATTATACCAAGGGTTACTTAATATAAAAGGTGTATAATAAATAATAATAATAATAATATGAAATAAAAATTTAAGACATTTAAATAACACACCAAAATAAAATATAACAATATATTATATGAATAAGAAAAAGGGAGATATGATATTACATATATCAAGAGACAGACCATCAAAGGTTTTTCTGTCTTTGTTTGTGTATATAGCATACACGCTATTAGAGAAAGACAGCATAAACCTCCTACTTTCTATTTCTCTCTTATATGCTGACGGGTTCGATGCTGGCTTGTTGCCTCTGTTTGTAGTATCTCTATGAGTTCATGGCATCATGATAGATAATCTACCGATTTTATAGTTGGCGCGATCTTCGATTCCATAACGTTTCATTTGGCGTGAAAAATTAAGTCTCATGTTTTGGATTTCAGTTTTTACCATCAATACCTTTCTATTGGTTCTGGTTTTTCTCTCACCTTTTCCATAATTTTTCGTAGGTTCGGTCGGGAACCTGTATAAATGTATTCCTCTGTAACCTTTTTATACAGGGTGAATCACGACCAACGGGATGGAGGTGAAAGTCTTAAAATATTTTTCACTTCAGTAGTTTGTACATTCATATAGGCTACATTTTAAAATTATTTTGAAATATACAGGATGTTCCAATAAAGTGTGGCGTATCAAAGTTATATTTTTTCTTATGGGACACCCTATATTTTATTGCATTTTCTGTCTTCTGTCCTCTTTCGAATGGTATAAGGGTGTCCTATACCTAGGTATTATACTTTTCGTGCAATTTACAATTTTCTTAAATTGTATGGTAAATCTATTTTAAAACATATAATGTAATTCTCTTCAAATTTTAAACTGATGATCTGTAAAAAAACAGTGAAGTTGCCAATAAATATGCACACTTGTAGTTGCAGAGGTACACTAGCTCATTTTTTACCGATAAGTATTTCAGTACATAATAAAACAAAAACACATTTTTAATAAAGCAAATACATAAAAAATACGAGTACTACAAAACGAACAACAAATTATTCAAAGGAAAAAATGAAAAATTACTATAATAAATGTTCAAAATGCTTGCCATCTTGTGCAATGAAACACTTGATTCTAGCTTCCAACGATTTATACCTACATTATTTAACATGTCGGGTGTTATAATCGCGAAAGCGTTCGAAATTCTCAATTTCATATCGTCTGGAGTAGTAGGGGGTATAGAATACACAATATTTTTAATTTAACCCCATTGGAAAAAAGCTCAGTCAATTCTGGTGACCTAGCTGGCCAATTAAAAGGACTGCCTCTACCTATCCATTTATTTCTGAATTTTCTATTGATGTAGTTCCTAACTGCACGTTAAGAGTGGACAGGAGCTCCGTCCAATTGAAGCCACATTTTCTTTCGGATGCTGAGTGGTAGCTGTTCAAGAAGGATCCAGAAGTCTTTTTTTTAAACTCAAAAATTTTCTACCATCTAGGTGTCCGTCCGTCAAAAAAATACAGGCCGATAACATACTCGCCCACAATACCTCCCCGAACGTTTACACTCCATCGGTGTTGGCGATCAACAGTGCGGAATAAATGTTTGTTTGATGTTTCGTAAAAATGAAAATTATGTCTATTAACCAACCCATTATTGTGGAAAGTTGATTCGTCAGTAAACAAGACATTATTGAAAAAATCAGGAACTTCTCCAACTTTATCCAAAGTCCATAAACAAAAATTTAAACGTTTATCATAATTCTGTTGTATCATCTGCTGGTGTAATAGCATATGATACGGATGGTATCGATTTTTCTTGAGTATTCTACACACTTATTTGACTTACTCCTAATTCACTCGAAATATTTCTATTACTGCTATTAGGATTTTCCGTAACCGACAGCAGTACATCAAATTCGTTGGCGTTGTCGCCAGTAACTGGTTTAGTTTTGGTCACCTTCTCGTATGCAACGCTACCAGTATCACGAAATCTATTGATCAGTCTTTCGAGAACTTCCTTCTTTGTGTGAATTCTATCAGGGTACTTTAGAGCATAAATAGATGCTAGGAGACAAGTTTCTGAACATTCCCCAATGCAAAGTATCATGTCGACTCTTTCGTTTGACAGGTACTGCTTCATTTTTTGTAGCAGTAAAATTGAAAACTCATGCAAGATTCTTCAGAAAATTAACAGAGAAATGTTATAAAATGACATGTCAATCAGTTAGGTACCGATGTGATTTATATGAATTTTTTGTTTCAAACTCGATTTTCCATACAAGTTAAGAAAATTGTAAATTGCACGAAAAGTATAATACCTAGGTATAGGACACCCTTATACCATTCGAAAGAGGACATTTTTTTGAATATGGTGAATCATCAAAATACAGGGTGTTCCATTTAAATTAAGCCCGATATTACCCATTGAAGGATGCAATAATTAAACTGAAAATTCTGAACACCCTGTGAATAGATATTTAGTACTCAATCGTGAAATACATTCAACAAATGTCCAACTATTTGGATGTGAGAGAATATTCGCTAGAATTTGTTATATCAATGAGTTATTAATTTTTGTCGAAATGTTCACATTTTTAAAAAAGTCAGCATAACTCGGAACCCTCTGTATAGGGAACCATATTGAAGGAGTACTTTATTTTTTGGGGGCAATCAGAAAATGGAATAAAATATAGGGTGTCCCATAAGAAGAAATATAACTTTGATACGCCACACTTTATTGGAACATCCTGTATATTTCAAAATAATTTTAAAATGTAGCCTATATGAATGTACAAACTACTAAAGTGAAAAACATCCTCAAACTTTTACCGTTTCACCGTTTCGCTATAAACCTCCATCCCGTTGGTCGTGATTCACCCTGTATACATGGTGGACCGGATTTAATTGACGTATACAAAGATCTCGTTAACCGCAATAGATACAATATTGATTAAATGGAGAAAAAGTATGGTATGTATATTAATGGGAAATTAGATGGTTCAAAATAATTCGAAATATCTGGACTAGTTCCGGAGATATTTGACAAGATCCAAAAATGTTCCTTTTCGTTTTTCAAATTTTCGTCGTTATGATAAAAGATATTGAAAAAATTACTCCCAACTTTTTTCAATAAACGAGGTTTTCTATAAATTACCATTTCGACGTTTCGTCTTTACAGAGTCAGCATCAACTTCATTCTTTTAAATAACCTGTATTTTTGATTGCACTATTTTTACGTTTTTTGTAAATACATACAATGATATAACATACTTGACGATTCTACCATGCTTTGTCTTTAAAAAAAGTTCGCATTCCTTTACTAAAGTCAAATTATCATTTTTAAATATTGAGCATTTAATGAGAATTTTTGAAGAAAATGGATGCACCAAGCATGTCCAAAAATTTGTTAAATTGGTTAACCGAAAATGTATGAAAATCGGTTAACAAGAATAATTTATTTTGGAAGTTAATGAGAACGAATACATAATGATGGATTTACAAATGACACTTTAAGGTAATAATAAGCTGAAAGTGAAAAATCAGTTGAAGAAGTTATTCAAACTGACGTACGTTCTGTGCAATACATTGTTCGATTCTCCTTTTCGGACCATATAATTCTCCAA
>CAJUYI010000371.1:93603-115018 GCA_910591695.1 Galerucella pusilla
GTCATAGAAGGATAGAAAAGCGAGAGATGGATTTTTATCCGATATTTCAGTGGTAGCAACCGAATTTCAATAAGGAATTGTACGGTCATAAGTAATTTGAGGATTCTGAGATTTTTATATAGTGTTCATAAAGCTTCAAATTAGACTTCTTATCAATTAGTTTTTCCATTTAATCCATATTCAATTCTTTACAAGGGCTCAAACTTTGCTTAATATGATTCGTATTTTTTTCAACAAAATTTGGTAAGCATTTCAAAGTTTTTATTCGATGAGAACTCTAAGTTCAACATTAATCTACATGATATTATATTTTTTTCTTAATTTTCAATACATCCATTACCTCAATATTCTTTGCCAAAAATACTTCGATATTTTGTCAAATCGCCGCCCATGGATTCCCCTCAAAAGCGTTCAAAGAAAAAAAGGATGTGGCACGGGAAAGCGTTTTATTATTTCGCATGCCGGTTCTGTAACAGGATTTGTTCCAGATGCAAGCTTAAGTTCTGACTATCATGACAATATGAATTGCGAAATGTTTGAAAAAAGGATAAAAGACCAGTTAATAGCAAATTTGGATGCTCCATCTTTAATTGTGTTGGACAATGCTTCATATCATTCAATAATTTTAAATAAACAACCTACTTCATCTTGACGGAAAATTGATATTTATGATAATTAATTATTATTATTAGTATTATACAGTTGGATTGGACAGCCGTGAAATAACAGCATAAATGATCATAAACATTTTTTGTGAAGTTTTGTGAATAAAAGAAATTTTATTTTGTATTTTGTTTCAGCACGTAGAGTACCAGTTCCAGATGAGAGATTTGATTATTTATGTGATTATTTTAAACCTCTTAGGTGAGTACTAGCCAGCGAATATTAATCATTATTATTATACTACTTAATATACAGGGTGTAACAAAAAGGCAGGTCATAAACCATACCACATATTCTGGGGCTAAAAATAACTCGATCCAACCCAAGTTACCCTAGTACAAATGTGCACGCGAAAAAAGTTATAACCCTTCGAACTTACCAAATGAAAATAGATTTTTTCAAATATCTCGAAAGTTGTTCGACATATTATAATGAAAGTTGACAAGTGGCTTTCTTATGATAAGAGCACTATCTTAAAAAAAATTCCCCTAAACCCCCCAAAAAACAATTATTGATTTTTAGAATCAATAATGTAACAATTATTGATTTTTAGAATAATTTTAAGGACGAATTAGTTCTAATTTAGAAAATCACCGTGGATTATGCCTATTGGGGATACCACGTAAAAAAACGCGCCTCTAGACTCTACCTCGTGGGTGGTGGGGAAAAAAGTCAATAATTAATTATTAATAATATTGCGAAATTTGTAATTAAAAAAGTTATAATAACAAAATAAAAAAATAAAAAAAACAATAACTGATGACATATTATTAGTAGACACTACCGAATAGATATCTATTCGGTGTAGACACGTACAATAGTACTCAGTTCGGAGCGCTGTAAAACCCAAGTAAAACCTTAGCTATTGATTTAATTGTTAAATCCTGTTATGGAGTGAAAAAGAGTCAATAATTAATTTTCAATAATATTGCAAAATTTAAAACAAAAAAAAATTATAACAAAATAAAAAAAAACAATAACTGATGACATATTATTAGTACACACGTATAATATAGGTATAGTTAAGAGTACTTAAAAATAGTACTCACTTCGGAGCGCTGTAAAACCTTAGTTATTGACTTAATGAAAAAATGATGCGAATAAAAGTTGTTCCTCAAAAAACGATCTACAAAAATGGTCAGATATCATTTTTTCGTAAAATGATAAAAAAAAAGTTACATCGAAAAATATAAATTTTTTTCTCGAATTTCTGAAGATTTTCGCTTATAACTTTTTTATTTATAGTTCTACGATAAAAAGTTACTGGACCAAAGTTGTAGAGAGTTTAATTTGCAACAAAAAATGTTAACAAATTTTTTTTTATCAAATAAATAGTTTAAGAGATATATCGTAAAAACAATTTCAACCCCTATTTTCAAGATGGCGGCCGTGGGACAAGGGTTGCGACCCCACAAACTTGTTTTTAGCTTCACACTGACCCCCCCTACACATAAAAAAAATAAAATTGCGTCCTCTAAAAAACGCAAGGTAATACCTAAAAAAAACATTTCAATGGACTATTGGTTTTCTTGACATAATCTCTACTCCTCTGCCATTTGCTGTCTCAATCGCACGTTTGCTTTGCTGTGCTCCCGTTGTTGTTGTTGTTGTTGTTGTTTAGGCTAACACTGCCTCAACTGGTAATATGAGCATGCAGCATTAACAATTTTCTAATTTGTTTCCTAAATTGATCAGCATGGATCACATGCGTTTGTCGCTTTTCAGTTAACATCTTTAAACAAAGAGGAGGATTTTTGTTGTTAGATTTCTTGCATATACCTAGTAAATGTTTAATTAACTTCGGTTCTCAATGTGGGTATGTAGCAAGATATATCTTCTAATTTTTATCATATACAAGTGAAAATGATGTAAATATTTTAAGTAATACCCAAAACCTAATCCATTGAAAATTTGTATGAATACATTTAATTGCATGAGACACTCTAAATGAATGATTTTGTCTATATAATTCCTTTCGTCCAATCTTCGAACGGTCCTTTTTTTAAATTGTACATAAGTACCTAGATGTCTTCCGTTCGTGTCATAGAGAAGTAGTTGGTATAAACTAGTCATTTACGAATCTTTCTAAAGGTAAAATTGCCAGTTTTATAGTTGAAAATTAATTTTTCTTTATACGATAACAAAAAGAAGCACCTAACGTACAATTTTGTTAAGTGTGCACTTTAGCAAACCGTCTGATTTGATCGAATAGTTTAAGAAATAAAATACAATTCGTGAGACGCCGAAGGTGAGACTGAAGCATTTTATTTAGTGAATTTTACCAAACATTTGATTTGGTAAATGGATATTGCAAGGTGTTCTTTATAGTGGCGTCAGAGGGAAGCAAACTAGTGTTTATAAGCAATTAGATGGTAGAGAATAAAAACATTCAAGTAATTGATATGTTTTTTCATTTTCACAAATAACCAAATATATAGGGTGTTAATTAATTTGCGCGAAGAAGATCGAGGAGAGGATTACTCGAAAAAAATTTCCTTAGCCCACAGCTTTCCGGTATTTTTCGTGTTTTATAAATCCTTACTTTATTTATTACAAAATATTTTTTTGATGTCAGTTATGGTGAACTTTGAATATTTAAAATCTCTGTTGTCTTGAAAGACTTTTTTTAGTCTTGAGTCAATAGATTCGGAAATAAAATGAAATACAATAGCATTATTCCATTATTCATTAGATAATTAACTGCGTATGGAGAGTCGGAAACAGTAGAGATGAAAAATGCAAGAATAAAACAAGATTTATGATACATTTGGTGTGGAATTTTCTCACCGAATACCACACGAGGTCAAATTAAATCCGGAAACTTTTTTCGCTCATGGATATTTTTGGAAAATCATCGCTCGTCTTCGACTCGGGATAATTTTCAAAATATTCATGAGCTCGAAAAATTTTCCGGAAATATTTTGACCTCTAGTGGTATTACTATAGTGAAATTTTATAGATACTATTGAAAATTCCTCCTTTTCTCTGATTTTAACAGGATGCAACGCCTTAAAGAAAACTTTGTAAACAACCAAAGGAATAACTTTTATCAGGAAGTCTAAAGAAGTAAAGGGAAAGCAATAACAATTTTTTTACATGCTTCTTATAATTTTCTACCAAAAACGTTTACTGATTTATTTTCATGAAATGAATATTTATCAATTTATTTTTTGTATATCAATTGAAAATATGCAATTTTGCCTAATTTAAATAAGTAGAAAGCATGAATTAACTGGCAAAATTGGAGATATGGCTGTGCCGCGGAATTCTGAACATACCCTGGACAAATCATATGACGATGAAGTGTTTCGAAGGATAGACAGAGAAGGTTTTTCCCCCATCTCCTCTGATAAAGTCTCCGATAACACTGCAGCCAAATAGCTTTAGTACAAGTTTTTAGCTTAGCCAAATAGTCTTTCACGATCAATTGTCTCACTGTCCACGTTTCTACAGCATACTCTGCAAGTGAGGTTTCCGTGTAGGTTTTCCAGTCATGGTTACCTTGTCGTGTCTCTCCCTGTATCGTAAGGTGTAATGGAGGGAGGGAGGTCTAATAGTACTTTCATTGCTGCTGTATGAGTATTTCTCAAGACCTCCGTAATGCTCAGAAATGCAAGTATTTGTACCTTGCTCAATATTATAATGTCCATTATTTGCTGAGTCTTCGGTCATCGTATGTTATTGTGGGATTTGCCACCTTGTTGTATTGTCAATACATTATATCAGGTCTCAGCCCCTATTTCTCTATTTTTCCCAAATGCCGGCTCCAGATAATTTTGAGGCAATTGATACCCCAAGATAGGTAACCTCATTGTAGTCTCAGTTCCACTTCCTACTTTCTCTGAAATGGTGAATGTCATTATTAGGACTAATATTGAGTTTCTTCTGGTCAAGTAGGTGGTTAATACTGTATACATTCGTAAATGACATATCTGCGAATGGAATGGGAACCGATGTGTTGGTAGAAGAATTTCATGGTTGGAAAATCCCAGAAACTGGTTAGGTTTGAATATCTTGAAGCTCTTCCTAACTGCAGTGAATGGGGTGGGGATAGCTTGTATGATAGCCAACATCCAAAATTGTTTATAAATGAAACATACAATGTGTCCGTAAAGTATGGAATAAATTTATTACCTATTGCCTGAGCCCAAAAATTTCACAAAAAACCTAAAACATGTGGATTTGCATCCTTTATATTCTGCATTGTACGAGAACAGTCCATTATATAGAGAATTAAATTAATATAATGATGTTATCGGCATATTGGAGATTGATAAAATAATATAATAGATTTCTTTTTTCACAGCACCGTCATTTAAAATTTCAAAATTTCAAATAGATATAATTTCCAAATATTGTTCATTCAAACCTCAATTTTCAATTAAAAACTCAACAGAACTAATTAATAATATTCAAGATATAAAACTAACTCACTTGTCTAAATCCATATCTTTCGATGTAACAAATCTATTCCCTAGTATACCTCCTGATGAAACTATCACTCTTGTTGATAACTTGCTCACTTCCAATAATACTAATCCCATAATTCAGTCTGATATTATAAATTTATTAAGAGTTTGTTTAAATCAAAATTATTTTCATTTCAACGGAAAGGTTTATAGCAGTAAAGAGGGTTTGATTATGGGCAACCCACTCAGTCCCCTATTATCAGAAATTTTCATGGATAATATAGAAAAAATAATTCATAAACACCCCCTTAGTAAAAAATTTGTTTACTGGCACCGATATGTAGATGACATTTTAGCTTGCTTCACTGGTACTACGAGACAGTTAGATAACTTCATTACTCACATTAACTCAATACATAAAAATATCAAATTTACAGTAGAAATTGAACAAAATAAGTCCATAAACTTTCTAGATCTTACAATTTCAAATATAAATAATAGATATGACTTTTCTATATTTCGCAAACCATCACATACAGACATTACAATTCATAATAGTTCAGTCCACCCAATCAGTCATAAATTAGCAGCTTTCAATAGTATGATACATAGACTTTTAACAGTTCCATTGAATATTGACAATTACAATAAAGAACTTAATATAATAAAACAAATAGCGGTTAATAATAATTACGATCCAAATTTAATTGACAACATCATAAATAAAAAGATACGAAAATATACTCTAGAACAAGTATTTCCTTTTGATAAAAACAAAAATAACCAATTTAAAAGCTTAACTTACTTTGGAATACCATCCTTAAAAATAAAATCATTTTTAAAAACTTTAGACTTGAATATTTGCTTCAAAACAGACAACAATTTATCCAAATTCATGAAAAACAACAATTCCAAATCTTCAAAACTAAATAAATCAAGAGTTTATAAATTAAAATGTGGTAATGACGACTGTGATAAAATTTATATAGGTAGAACTTTTAGGAATTTTAAAACTAGAATTTCAGAAAACAAACGTAGTTATGACAATCAAAAATCAGATTCCAACTATTCAAATCATTTATTAGCAAACCAACACTCTTTCGATTCAAATTTTGAAATTTTGCATATAGAACCTAAATCCTTCAAATTAAATCTTTTAGAAGCCCTAGAAATAAATAAAAACAAATATTCAGATAATCTTCTTAACGACCAACTTGATATTAACAATTCTCCCTTATTGAACCTTTTTACCTAGAAAGGTTCCTGTAGGATTGTTATGAATGAGTTTCCAGGTAAATTTGTTAAATACTTTAGTTAATCCCATATTTAGAAAAATTCATTCCATTTACTTGTAAATAGATTATAATTTTATTGTTAAATATCCGTATAATTTAGTATTAAGGCACTGTATAAATTGAAAATTTCTCATTATACCTCCATTCGTTTGAAAAATCTACTGTGTTAGCGAAACGCGTCACAACTTTAAGGTTAAATATTATAATGTAGATTTAACAAAATAAAATTGTTTGATTTCATAATTTAATAGAATAGGCATGATGACTGATTTTGAAAATTTGTTTCACGATATTTTCACGTATATACTTTATCTACAATAAATAATATTTCTGCAAGAAAAAAAGTTTTTGAAGGAAAAATTCAACTTTTGAAAACAAATTTCAAATTATGCGCCAAAATGCTAGAATAGTATCTAATGGCGTCTGTCTATGACATCATCAATTCGTAAATGCCATTTATAGGTGATCTGTGTCGATAGGTTATCCATGATCTCTTTGTCAAAGTCAAACTTCAAACACTTGACAGCTTGCAGGCTGAAAGTTTATTTTGATAAATAAACAAAATTTGAATTATTTTGTGCGATTAGTTATCATAGAGATGAATCCTAATGGGTATCGATGGTGTGCGGTTCCACAATGTAATTCAAAACAGATGTTTGGATAATAGATATTTGCAAAAGTACGACGTCACCCTCTTCTGATTGGTGTTTGAAATAAGATGGCGGATGGTTGAATTTTGTGCTTTATTTTTACTAAAATGAATGTAATCACACATGTAAAATAAAAATAAGTGATTTCTTCAGAATCTCTGTATCTTAATTATATGGAATCGATATTTTGGTTATTGTTAGTGACTGTCATCATGCCTATTTATGTGAACAGTTGACTTTATTTTGAACGGGCGAATTTGAACAATAATTGATCAACGATTCCACTAACTGTCAATGGCCAACCAGTTTTTCCAAAAAAAGCCTTTTAAATTCTGTTCAATAGATCCTACACTGGTCAAAAAACTAATTATTTGTTTTTCCTACTTTCTGTTTCTGTAATTGTTGAGAAATAATATCTATCCTTATCTTACAAATTTCGTCCATTAGACCCGAAGTGTCGTACTTGATTGGAAATCAGCTCATTGAGAATAATCTTAAAATGTTAAAATTGAGAATGTTGTATCTAAAAAATGCATGTTACATTATTGAAGTAATTTGAATTAGCCTGTATAATGAAACTTTTTTGAACAATGCAGAACCTGTTTGGAATTTCCTAAAAAATGTTGATGATTTTTTTGGTCCTATCGCCAGTCACACCACATGTCTTTTTGTGCTTTTTATGTCTATGTTTTTGGTTTAGGAAATAAAAAATTTATTCCATACTTTACCGACACACTGTCTATAAATAAGATTTACATTTATCACCAAATACTAACAACTTAATATTAAAATGTTAATCGAAAAAATCCAATATCATTGAAAACTATGTAAAACTCCTATTAACCATAATAATATTATTTCTTAAATTAGTTCCACAGAAAAGCGATAGAATTTTGGTTTCTAATAAGGGCTGCCAATTTGACGGCGCCTGATGGCCGCGTGGGAACACAAATATGTCGGGACATTCTGATATACCTTCCTACTTTAACTACCGTTAAGATATCTATTAGTCTACACCTAAATTGATATCGGCAACGGTTTTGAATTAATGAAATCGGTCCAAATTGTTATTTTGATCTACATAACCACATTAATTAGACACTTATTCTAGGCATAGAATTTTGGTTAGCTATTTATTGTGAAATGTTTAAATTATATGGAATTATTTTGAACAAGTTAATATCGTTGCAATACATTTCACAATTGCAAGTTTTTTCTCATCATTGAGTAATGAAATATTTGGGGTGGTTTTTGAAGACTCATTTTTTATTTTCACTCCCCACTTGAAATTATGTTGGAAATGTCAAGAAATTCCCTGAAAATTTGAGCCCTTAACATTAATTCTAAGCTTTTTCTCAAACAGTTAAGAAAGATGTCTCATTTAAAATACACGATTTTTTTAAAATCTATCTGCTAGCTAGTCCAGTAAATGGAGGGACAAAGCTCCTTAAAAGTCCCTGAAGACTTGACTTTGGGCTCAATTTGTAGGTTACGGCAGGTGTTTTTATTCGAGAAAAACCTTTACGCGTTTGAGTTTACGGAATGGGGGAAAATGGCCCCCTAAACCCTGTAAAACGGGTTTCTCGCTAATATCTGGCTAAATATGCGAATTAGAGAATTTTTCTTTTCATAAAAAAATGAAGATTGTCTTATTATCTACAGAAATGGTCCCTATAATTTTTTCGAAAATTCGATAGTTATCGAGATAATGAGACCTAAAAGTCTCCTCATTTCAGCTGCTGCTCTGTCTGTAGGAATTCTGCTGTCTACGCAGGGGGCGAATTGTTTCATTACTCGGTGAAAAATTGACATTTCCCGATGATTCAAAGTTCATCGCAATAGTAAGACCCGTAGCTATCATTCCATGTGACTTGCAACTCGTCCATACAAAAATATTTTAAAAGACGGTCAAAGTTTTTTCCACAAGATTTTGAAACTATTTCATTGATTTGTTCATATATTTTTTAATTGTCTTTTATCCTAATTCTTTCAATGACGGAACCTTAGGAGGTCTTGAATGATCTCAGAGATTTGTTTTATATCTTTCTTGTGTTTTGATGAAAAATTGATTTGTTCATTCAAATTTTTCAGTCGTTTTCGGAGTTCTGTACAATCTATGGAACAAGCGCGATTTAATTTATCATCCTACATATTGCTTTTCAATGCACATCATTTTAAAGCTTAGAGTGTCCAGTTTTCAAATGTACTTTTCGATTTTCAATAAAATCCAATCATTTTCCAGAAATTAGGGAAATTGATCACACCAGTGAAAAACGGACTTTTTTTAAATAAATACATGAACAAATCAACTTTTTATCAAAACGCAAGAAAGATATTAAAAAAAATTTTTTGAGATCATTCAAGACCTCCTAAGATCCATTATAAAAAAAATTAGGATAAAAGACTATTTTTTTTTAAATATGAACAAATTAATGAAATAGTCTCAAAATCTTGTGGAAAAAAACTTTGACCGCTTTCTAAAATATTTTTGTCAAGTTCGAAGGAGCTACAAGTAACATGGAATGGTAGCTAAGGGTCTTTCCATTGCAATGAACTTTGAATCATCGGGAAATCTCAATTTTTTTGCCGATTTATGGAACAATTCGTCCGCCCGCTTACAGCTTAATGCATAGACAGCAGAATTCCTACAGGCAAAGCAGCAGCTGAAATGGGGAGATTTTAAGGTCTCATTATCTCGATAACTATCGAATTTTCGACAAAAATGATGGAGACCAAATTAGAGGAGAGGATCACCCCCAAATAGTCGTTTAGAAAATGAAAAACCGACCAACCTCGTTCTAGTCGCTAAGAACAGTATATCTTTATATTTTCGAGGGTGCTGAACACGAATATGACATTTATTTTTTTCTAAAATTGGGGGAACATGGTCAAAATTGACTTTTTAACCGAAAATGCGAAAAAAACGATTTTACGATTTTCGACAATCAAGTCGCGGTTTCTCGGCGAATAATTCATATTTTTTCACGAAAATTTAATGACGTCTTCTTCAACCAATTCTAGAGACAATAAAACTAGTCCGAAATCCCCAAAGCATTTTACATTCGAGCAATAAATTGAAGACATTTTTTTTTCGAATTTTTGACTTTTTACGTACGATGAAAAAAGTTGAGTGAGGAAGTTTTTAATTGTTCATATCTGAATACACAGTATTGAAATTTAGAAATCGAGGAAGTTTTTGGGAAAATCTGAGCTAGTAATATGCAGTAGAAAAAAAGATGGAGCGATTTTAAGATGAGCACTCTCGCCGCGCGGCTCCCGCATTGGGCGTGCGTACCTTCGATATTTTCCGTGCGCGGATCGTCTTCGAGATAATAGATGATTGTAGTAATCCTTAGTATTTTTAGTCGATAAATCCGATTTTATCAGAGATATCAAGTAAAATCGATTGCAACTTTACGAAAAAAGACGAAAGTTCGAGAGTAACATTTGAAGGAAAGAATGAAATATATACTTAAGCATCATTTTTATTTTTACGATTCATCAGATACAATGTCATGTCGGTTTATACAAGAAGATTTGCAAGAACAAATATAGCAACATTGTAAATTAGATTGCTTGCAAGGGCATACTTCCGTTGAACACGGAGATTTTCCGGAGCAGGCACAAAAATACTTTTGTAAAAGTTCCATACTTGTGATACCTTCATAATAATTCGTAAGCACATAACCATTCTCAATGAGCCATCCATAATTTGTTATTTCTTCCGATTTTATTACTGGATTGATCGCTTGGTTCCACTCATTTATTTGCCACAATGCTCTTAATATATGCTGCTCCAAAGCGGGCTGTGAGGGAGGTAGCTTATCGATCGAAACCGTTTTTGCAATTGCAGCATAGTATCTCAAAGAATTAATTGAATTCCGTGTGGCTTTCAATTTTTTTGATGGATCATACAACATATCTAAAAAGTTACTTACAACTTCTAAGGCGGACTTAAGAAGACGTCATTAAATTTTCGTGAAAAAATATGAATTTTTCGCCGAGAAACCGCGAGTTGATTGTCGAAAATCGTGAAATCGTTTTTTTCGCATTTTCGGTTAAAAAGTCAATTTTGACCATGTTCCACCAATTTTAGAAAAAAATAAATGTCATATTCGTGTTCAGCACCCTCGAAAATATAAAGATAGACTGTTTTTAGCGACTAGAACGAGGTTGGTCGGTATGTGAAAAAAAAAGGGGGTGCTCCTCTCCTCTATATGCACACACTAGGCTTCTAAGTTGTCGCGCGCGCGTATGCTCTGAATACTCCTTTATGAAATTTTAGTTTGGGGTTGACATGGGGAGTAGTAACAGCGTCGACGAATCGCTCGCTGCTGACACTACTATTAATAAAAATATACTATATTAAACATATCAACTATGACACTATACACTAAACTGCAAATATCCACAACAAACAACGTGGTACTGAAGGACGAGCTAAGTAAAGTCAAATCAGTTTCTTAGATTGTGAAAAGAACTCATCAACCAGCCTGTCCGTATATTGGCTTATAACAATGCGTGTCATATTCAGCCTCAATAGCCTAGTCAAAGCACACAAAATATCCGTAAAATGCTGCAAAAATTACAAAACACTTGAAAATTCAAAATTGAGTATTTGAAAGATTTGTGATTAACATGAGAAAAACTCTACGATGCTAAACATGCAATTTTCCGTACAATAGCTAAGTAAATTTTTGTTTTTTTTATTTTTCACTCCAAGGGCCGGTCTTTTCACCTCACAATAAAGTCTCTGATATGTATCTATCAGATAAACTAATCAGATGGAAATATCTAACGGATAACTTTATTCCGTATTTTTATCATATTCTATCTCACAGGTACCTATCTATTACTTGGAATTGTACCTAGCTTCACGTTGGTGTCAAATATGTATCGTTCCAAGTGCCTTGCCTCAAAACAGAGATCAACATATAGGTTTGTGCTAGTGTTAACAGTGGACAGAAAATTTTTCGTGTGTAGTGTGTAGTTTGCTTGTAGTATACTCGACACAGTTTATTATCGGTGTGTTTATATCGTGGTTTATTGTGGTTAGGAGTTGTTTCATTTTTATTTTCTATTTTCATCATGGAAAAGAAAGCTTTGGGAAAAAGAGTGGACAGGGCTCCAAATTTTACACAAAATGAGACCCGTTTGTTAGTGAAATTGTGTTTGAATGCCAAACACATCATAGAAAATAAACAAACAGATTCTTACTTGTGGAAATTAAAAGATGAGACTTGGCAGAAAATATGTTTGGAATTTAATGCAAGATCAGGTAGGTAATATAAAACATTAGACATTTTTGGAAACGTGGTTTCATAAATAAATCAAGGTATCGGAGAGATTTATTTTCCAACAATACTTCCTCTTATTATGTTTTTTTAATCAAGGTACAATTCCTCGTACGGCATGTGGCTTAAAAGCCAAATATGAAGGCATTAAAAAAACTTTGAAGAAAAAAGTGATTAAAAATAAAGAAGAGAGTATGAAGACGGGGGGAGGTATTCCAAAATTTGAACCTATTGAAGGACCTGAAAAAGATCTCTTGGTAGTGCTCAACACCCAGGTGAATGGTATGCCAAGTTCAAATGATTGTGACTTCAGGCTATTGAATACAGGTTGGTTGTTTATTATGTATGGAAAGTTTGGTACCTTAATTATTTTTTCATTCTAGATCTCAGTGGTATGTACAAAGAGAAAAAAGATGAACCAGTTTTGGAAAATCGAAACAAAAAAATGGTAATTAGTAGTTGAACATTGTCAATGAATTTTTTTTAAATGAAATAATCACACATTGCCTTAACGCTTTAGTTTATATTTATATCAGTTGCAAATAATCACCAGATTCTTTCATAGAATCAAAATACCCTACTCCAATAAACTACACTTATCATATTTATGCAGTTGTTCACTGTGGTTCTGGCCATTACTACACTTTGGCCAAAGACAAAACTAACTGGTTCAAATTCAAGGATAGTTTTGTGACAAAAAACTCCATAGATGAAGCCTCTGAAAATTCCCTAAATTGTAGTTATCTTCTAGTTACATACAAAAATAATTTTCAATTGTTTTTAGGTAGCAGATGAAATGGAGTTCTTCGATGCAAGTAATGAATTTCTGGAAATGGTAAGTATATACAGGCTGTGAACAACAACTATTAAAATCAACTTTTTTCAGCATTCACCTAATCAGCTGAACGAAAATATAATTCTTGAAGTAGTTGAAGTTGATGAAATAAAAGCAGGAGAGAACACTGCTGAAACGGTAAATGTATGTTCAGTTGAATGTGCTGTTTAACTATGGTTGTAATAATTTTTTAGACCTTGTCAGATGCTAATTAGAGCAAGTGGAACCCAGACTTGCTAAAAACAAAAAAAAAAGAAGTGTACTTACTAGTAACCCAAAACGTAAACCCTTAAGGAAACAAGATGTTGGTGAAAATGTGAATAATTTAATGGCTGAAAGACATTCTTTAGTTGAATTACAGAAAGATCTGTTGTTGAAAGAAGAAGAAAGAAAGGAAAGAGAACATACTGCAGTGATGGAAAAAATCCAGCAAGAAAAGTCGTTTAGCAGCAAAAATGATGAACGATTAGAAAAAGAACATTTATTGAGAATGCGCCTTCTTGAACTAGATATTATTAAAAAACAAAAATGGTTAATAAACACAGAGTAAATATATTTGTGGCGTTTGATTTCAGTTATTTTAATATTAATATAGTTAATAATTTTTTTTGCTTTATAAAACCCCATATATTTTCATTATCTCAATTTTGTTCAAATGTCAAATTGAAAATAATTCCTTCAACTTTGATGTTATTTTACTGTAAATAAAAAACGGAATGTGACCAATAGTAAATTCAGTAATATGTTGATAATGTGGACATTTTTATTCTTAAGATCTGCAATTTCTTGAGATACAGATAATGGTTGAAACGTGAAAACTATGTATACTAAGCTTACAAAATGAAAAAATATTAAAACTCAATGTGGATACTTTACAAAAGGTTCCTAAAATAATCTAAAAAACTCTGTAAAACATGATCTGCAGCTCTGTCTGGTTGAAGATTCACATTATCATTAACTATCATATCTAAATCCTGTTCATTGTTATCTTCAGCAAATATTGGTTCATGTTGCTGGCAGGCTAAATTATGTAATATCCCACATGCGAGAATGGTTTTTTGAGTCAAATTTAAATTTGTTCTGATTCCCAGTGACAATATAGGAAATCTTCTTTTCCAAATGCCAAAAGTTCGCTCTACTATACAGCGGGTTCGAACAAGGCTTTCATTGTAAAGGGTTGCAGCCTCTTCCTCTGGATTAGCTATTGGGGTCATCAAATAGCTCTTTGAAGGATATCCACTATCCCCTAATAATATTCCATCTGCCATTTCATTGTTATGGAAACGCATTTTAATATATGAATTTTCAAAAATATGTGTATCATGTGCACTTCCTGGCCAACGACAAACCAAATCCCTTATTATGTAATTGGCATCTCATATAGCTTGACAATTTATAGAAAAGTATCCTTTTCTATTTCTAAATATCTCGGCTCTATCTCCACCTGGAGACTGAACTTTAATATGTGTGCAATCTATAACTCCTAACACCTTTGGAAAGCGGGCCATTCCATAAAAGTCCATCTTAACACTTTGTTTCTCTGCCTCAGTTTCTGGAAATCTGATGTAGCGTTCTCTTAATTGACAAATAGCAGTTACAACTTCATTGACAATTCTTCCAGCAGATGATTTGTGAATTCCTCCAAAATCTCCCACTGTTATATAAAAACTACCAGTTGCTAAATATCGTAATGTCAATAATAATTTATTCATAGGTGTGAGGGCTCGATCGAGATTCCTGAAAAAATTAACTCAATAATATGTGCATACAAATATAAGTACTAAGTACCTATTACACATAATAAAAGCTTTAATTGAAAATAAACGGAATAATATGTATATATTAAACAAAATGCAGATAGCCTCTACTCCTTGTGAACAAAGGTAAGAGCTCTCACACATAAACCCGATAAAAACATCCATATATAGAAATTACTTTGCCATATTTACCTTTCTGTAGGATTCCGGATTTCTTCAATAATTTCTTCTAATAATATAGTTACGGTTGGTTTAGAAAGTCGAAAACGTTTGAAAAATGTTTGGTTATCCCAATAGTTAAAATGGTCTGTCCGGGGTCTAATATTGTATTCTCGCATTCCAATATTAATTATTTCATTTAGATCGTCGTCTAACAGCAACTCTATATCTTCAACAACGTCCATTGATACAAAATTTCAAATTTTATTCTAACCTCGACATGTGTTCCAAAATGGAGTATCTACAAATAAACTGTAAAAAAAAATTTTAATGTATTATCATTGATTTTCCACGAAAACCTCTACTAAAAAGTCGTTTTTTTACCAAATTTCTCTGATTAACATTGATTAATTGAAAAATTAAATTAAATAACATAGCCTACTTCAAATATTATGGCGTAATCTTCAAATTTTATTTGAAAATTTTTCTTGTATCTGCATTTTCCACAAAGATTCCTAAGATTTTTCACGTGAACCTTCATTTTTTTGAATCCACTTCATTTTCATTATTGTTTCAATAACAGACTCTATTTTTAATGTAATTTGTTGAAATTTTAGTTTTTAATATTTTATTATTATTGTTGTTGTTGTTATTACACGGCGGTGCTTTTTCATTTTTATTTGTGCTCCCTTCTCTTTCTTACCTGACCATAGGTGTGTTCTTTTGTATCGCGATCACATCATGAAGTTCAACAAATTTTTAGATAATATCATAAACACTCTAAAAAGTTGTAGAAGGTTTAAGTGTTTAGTGATTAAGTTTCATTGAATTATATTAATCTCGAAAAAAGATATAATTGAATGAAGTCTAAAAAAAACAAGTAAAATTAAACATGCAAAAAACAAATTTTTAAGAAGTATCTGTTTAAAATTCGAAATATTGATGGTTCTGCTTTTATAATAATGCTCCATGCTCATTTGTAATGCTAAATCTAGAAGGAATTATCGCTGGGGTAAGTATTGAATAAATAGAATTATAACTATTTTTTGACTTTCTAACTGTAGTTTTTTTATAAATAAACTGATTTTACCGTTAGAAAATCTACTTTTTCAAATTTGAAAGTATTTTTATTTGAAAGCTGATATCTTTCTTCACATTTTATTGACTAGCACTGACATTAATTTTATCTCGCAAACTTTTCACTTTACAGAAAAACTGTTTAGATAAAACTTGTGGATAAATGTATCAGCTACAATTTTTGATTTAAACATTTTTTTGTATTTTGATTATTTAAACAATTATAGTGAAAAAACAACACACACAAACTTTACTCAACGATTTTCCGGAAAATTGCATGCCTAGCATCGTAAAGTTTTTCTCATGTTGAACACAACCCTTTCAAATACTCAATTTTGAATTTTCATGTTTTTGTATTATTTTTGAGGTTTTATGTGTACTTTGACTAGGCTACAATGAAATACGGCCTTTGAGGCTACATTTCTGTATACTTATACGCTTTTCAAGAATCTTTTATTCATTTATCAGGTTTTAGAAAAAAATAACCTGCTCAATTGTTCAACTAATTAAATGGCAATTTCATTTAATCTAGAATTGAATGGACAAATGTGGAAACTGACAGGGCAGGCACCACCCATGCCCAAGGGTGTATTGAAGGTGATTTTATGAGAAATAAGTTTCAAAAAAGTGTTGAAGATCGGCTTTATTTTTCTTTTATTTTTGGATCCGCTATTTGGTGAATTTGATAATATTAATAACCAAGGCAATTGAAAAATATATATTTATATTTCATGTTTTGTTTACACAATGTTTCGATAATTTAGTGCCTCTAGAAATTTTCTAGAATTAGTCGATTAGATGCAAAACGAATCTTTCTTCTAGATATTGCATACGTTGTGTGTTTAAATCCGTGACGAACTTATTGAAAAATAAGCAGGTATGTTGTAAGCAAAAAATAACACATAATTTAACAACCGCCTACGAGCACCCAATACCCATAATATTCAACAAAAAACACCTCTTTTACTAAATTAAATGTACCTGCTGTCATTTACAGTAATTGCCAGTATAAAGCTATTGGCCACGGTCAAACTGTAAAACGATCTCTAATGATAGAAATTTTACACTGAGACAAATTGGACAGATCGGTGTAAGGTCAAAGACTTTTTGGTCTATAATTTGTTGCAATTTAGCAATTTATGTCTAAGACAACGTCTGCCACCCTTAGGCCATTAAATTTCTCAGATTGTTATAAAATTATCCTGCAATCTTATATTTCAAATGTGAATTACTTTTATTTAAATCAAAGATTTCTTAACAATTGGCCTAACAAGTCAGGTGTTTGACGACGATTTTTGAAAACTTAACTTTTTTGACATATTAGACCAGTGCCGAAGCCTTCAAATATGATAAAAAGTGAAATAAAAAATAATAGTAGGGTGAAACCTATCAGAAATGGGGGGAAATATGATAAAATTTGAAAGGAAAAATGAAATACGAGCGATCCGAGCTCAGGAAGTGGAAGGGGGTGACTTTTTAAGGGTAAAAAATAGCTCATCTCGATTTACGGTAAAACTACAAGTCCTATGAAGAAAACTTGAATGGCAAAGTTGTGGTTAATAAAAAGATCTACAACTTTTGTATTCAGGATTTTTTCACATAACCTCAAAATTTATGATAAAAATCCAAATAACCAAGTTTTTGGTTTTTTATTTTTATCTTTTGGGGCCATCCATAAATTACGAATTTTAGGACTTTTTAACCCCCCCCCGTCACACATTTTTCAATTTTATGCATGTATTTAAAATTAATCAAAAGAAAACAGGTAATTTCATTTCTTACATATTTTTATTAAATAATCTTTCATGAATTCAATTCATCTCATAGCGAGAGTGATAAAGTTTTAAAAATATAGATCGAGATCGAAATTTTTTAGATTTCCTTATTCACATATACATTAGGCGTTATAGTACTTTAAATTTTAACATGTAACGTAACAAAGTTTATACCCCCCCTCCCCCCCCACCCCCCTGCCCCTTGTCACACAATGTCACATTTTTCTAATACGTGTTCCTATAACGTGTGACGTAATCTATAGATGACCCCGTTCAAAAAAAAAATTTCATACGATATTTGGTGAAAACTTACCTTATTATCAGTAGTAATACCCTTAGGGTCTTGATAATACCGAGATAATTTTGTCATAGAGAATGCTGAAAGCGTTTTGCTTGATAATAGCCCAAGGCCGCAGGCCGAGGGCTATTTCCTTTGAGCAACACGCTTGAAGGATTCTCTACGACAAAGTTTTAAGTATTTATCAAGACCCGAGGAGTATTCGATAAGATAATTTTTTACTTTGTAGCTTTCAAAAAATTGATTGCCAATCTGATGTTTAATAATTTTCAATACAAACTTCATTAGTCTTAATCAAATATTATTCATTTTGATTTAAAACTACAGTTGTGAAAAGTACAATTGGTAAATTAATTGAATCGTTAGATGCAACACCAAATATTTGGGACATTTTCAATCCAGTTGTCAGTTTGACGTTTAATTAATTTTTAATAAAAAATAAACAACAAACTGAAAACACAACATGTAGGGTATTATCGCTGTAATACAGCGGTGATGAAATTTGACACATGACTTGAAATTAAGTAATTTGATTGGTTACTATATTCAGTAAAAAATTATCTCCCAAATACACTGTAGCTTATTTGATTTGAAACAATAATTTTTTCACCTCATTTTGACTTGATATCAAAAAAGCACCCTCATTTTCGATCGGAAATTCTCGCGTCAAAATATCAGCTTTTCTCAAAAAGTCGGTGGGCAATTTGTTCGTTGAAATCTTCCGGTTGGTGTGAAAAAAATATACACTACTATAGTGGATGTTCTCAAAAAATGCAAAAACTTGAATTCGAAATTTTTTTAAATCATGATGTACAATTTTGAGCTATTTATTGAAATTCACACTTTAATTACTCAAGAAACGTAAGATTTCATGTTATATTGATAGACGAAAAAAATGCAAATCGAAATACGCCACTATAATTAAAAAACAAATAAGTTAGTATTCAATAAGACATTTACAATATTTTGAAAATGTACCATCTTCTTTAAATAATATTTGTAGATGCCTATTTATTGCTGTTTTAGGATCATTCATATACCTGACTGAGCTACGGAAAATTTTAGCGCATTTTAAGGTGTTTCATACAGACGTGGCATTATGCCCAAATTCACAGAAAAGGATTTAATCCCGGAAGTATTGCCCAAAACTATTTGCTGCAGCTGTGAAACTTGGTGTAACAGTTCGAAATGTGGCTGCCGAAAACATGGTTTAAAATTCAAAAATTTATGTACAAATTGTCATAGTTCTGAAAAATGCTCCAATATGGAAGAAAAAACCTACAAGAAAGCAAATGATTCAGATGAAATTGTGGATGGAGAACCAATGCAGACTGGAAATAACATTGGAGGCGAAAAAGGTGATGGTCTTGAAGATTTCGAAGATCAGTTAGAGTCAGTGGCGGATTTGCAGTCCTAGCCGCTCTAGGCACCAGGCCATGTGCCGCCCTTTTCTCAGCACCGATCATTAGAGACTAGATACATAATTCATGAATTTACTTTATTGCCACTTTTATTTGATTCAGAAAATTGTTAACTAAAAGCTAGCTTATAAAGCTAGTTTATAATATTTTCCGAGGCCAGGGATGATTGGAAATTTGAATAAAACATTTAAAATGGTTTTAGGTTTCCTTTTTAATAAAATAAAGGTTTTACAATGTGTTACAAAACTCGTCGTCTGCACTTAAGCGCAGCAAAATTATTAATTAAATCTTCGCAATCCAATTTCCTTAAAAAATCAGCTTCTATGTTAAACAAAGCAAGATCGTTTAGCCTCTGCTCCGTCATTGTAGTGCGTAAATAGTTTTTAACTCTGCGCAAACAAGAAAACGATCTTTCTCCTGTACAGTTACTGGCGGGTGTACACACACACATACGAAGACCAATATCCACGTTTGGATAAATGGTTTGAAGACCTTCGGTTCGTAACCATTTCAACAAACTGACTGCACTCTTTTGCTCCTCATTTTTTATGCTGCAGTGGGAACGAAAATGAAGACATTCTTCTGTAAAATTGTCTTCTAAGTCAGTAGAATAAATCATTTGCAATGCTTTGGCCTTATCTTCGACTTCTGAGATGCTTAGATTCTTCAGGTTGGTAATAAAGTGGAATTTATTGTAGAGTAATTTATAAGCATCCCGGCGTCTTTTCAGTTCTTCTGACAATGTATCAATTACTACCAAAAAAGTATGTATTCTAAAATTTTCACGGCCACTTTGTTGCATCTCTTCACCTGTATTAGTCTCGCCAGGAAGCAGCTTACGCTTTCGATTGCGTCGAAAATATTTTTCATATTCCTGTGTTAGATGTCTTTATTAATCATAAGTTATAATGTAATAATATGCACTTATATAAAAAAAAAAAAAATTCAGTATCTATGTGGTCATAGATACCGCGAGTTCTCTCGCTGATTGCCGATGTTTTGGCTCCGTTTTTTTTATAATGGCATTTGTCATCTCCCTCTTTTCCACGGCTCCTTGCCCAGCAGCATCATCCGTTAGCTTTCAAAGAAAATAATCTATAATAGATCCCGTTCGCACCTAATTCATTAAACATTCCCCAGGAATTTGTGTAGTAATATCCCTGAAAAGTCAGCAAAAAACAGGGTCACATATTGAAGGCTTTACGCAAAAACTAATTAACTTAATAATAACTTAATTAACTTAATATTCCTGTACGAAGGACAGTTTATTCGCTTTTTTTTCGAATTCATCGAAATTCTCTCTTGTTTCGCCAACAAAATGTATTAAAGCCTCGTACAGTTCTATAACAATAGTAATGTCAATTTCCACACTCTGAAGTTTTTTACTTGTGGCGTTAATGCGATCTAGTAAACATCCCCAAAAAACAGCCATGAGAGCCGTTTCAAAACGTTCCAGTTTCAAACGAATACCTCTTGCTTCGCATATAACGGTTCTCTTCTGTTGTGTGTCATTTTCGATGGTGACTAGCGCTTTATGGATTTCATTCCAGGATTCGCGTAAACTTTTGCATGCGTCTGCACGAGCTGACCAACGAGTCGTTGATAGACTTTTGACGGTGAAATGGGTTTGAAGGAGTTCCCAACGCTGAGTTGACGCTGCAAAGAAATTGTATAACTCTTGGAGTAGAAAAAAGAACGAACAAGCCTCTTGGCTGCTTTCAGCAGCACATTCACTTACTAAATTAAGCGAGTGTGCTGAACAGGGAACATAGTCGGCAAGGG
>CAJUYI010000371.1:130018-161838 GCA_910591695.1 Galerucella pusilla
AACACCCTGTAAAGAGATATTTAGTGGTCTATCGTGGAATACATTCAACTAATGTCCAATTTTTTAGATGTAAAAGAAAATTTGCTAGAAATTGTTATATCAATGAGTTATAATTTTTTTCGAAATGTTCACATTTAAAAAAAGTCAGCATAACTCGGAACCCTCTGTATTTAGGTATAGGGAACCATTATGAAGAAGTATTATATTTTCCAGGCGCAATCAGAAAATGCAATGAAATATAGGGTGTTCCATAAGAAAAAATATAACTTTGATACGCCACACTTTATCAGTTAAATTTGAGGTGTCAAAGGATTTTACAAAAAACTTATATTCTCTTCGATATTTGTCCGGTCCCGGACTTTTGCCGAACTCTGTATGCAAATTTAACTTAATTAATTTTTGAATTCAATAATGTGCGTCATGGGTGACCAAATAAAATACGTTGACATATAACACGAAAATGTAATTAAATATTTCTGATCGCCGCATTCATTCTAAAAACATTTAATTGAAAGTATTCTCTCCAGAGTTACAATGCTCCATCAATCAAAAACATAAATATCAATGACATGACACAAAACTGTTACCTGTTTTGCATTCAACAACATTCAAAATATGACTATGCAACTTTTATCCTGTTAACGAAACATGGAAAAGAAAAGATATACAAAAGTTCTTACAAAATTATGTAAATGAATGGCGCATGCGTTGTGTGTGGTCCGAAATGCTGGTTACATTGACAAGATTCGGTTGTTAAACACGTAATTAGATGTAGAATCGACAGGTTGTAGAGGAGGAGGAAGAAATTAAATACCGTATTCAAAATTTATACCAGGATAATTTAAAATTTTATTAAATTTGATTCGAGATATTCTCACAAAAAAAAATCCAAAGGTGTGAAATCGGGTGATCCAGCTGGCCATTCAATTGAACTTCGTCGTCCAATACATTAACTACGATATTCCTCATCCAAATACTGTCATACTGCACCGTAGTAGTGTAGAGGAGCACCATCCCGTTGGAATGTTATTTCTAAATTTCCGAAATCATCTGGACTACCTTCCAAAATTTTAATCATTAACGGCTCTATTGCATTTTGCAACCTCTCCAGATAAACCTCACTAGTTAAATTAGTATTTAAAGAACAGGGGTGCGATTTTCGAAACAATTCGGCCATTTTCGTATGAAATTTAAATAACCTAATTTTCGACATGCTCAAACGGTAATCGTATACGAACACTTTCGTATGGCTTGTTTCGAGTGGGTTTATTCTATTCGAATAAATGTTTTCGTGTACGGAAAGTGTAAATTCACATAGCCTAGATTGAAAATATTTGTGTTTGGTATGTCATTAATTTGAATAATAAATGATATAAGGAGCAATTCTATAACCAAATGTTAAATTTCAACGCACAGTTAAAATTGAGACAATCTGCTAAACCATTTTTGCAAGTCTGTATGCATATCAAGCTTTAAAGTATTAACGGAAAACTCTTCATTGGATACCATACATGTTGAAATTTGAATCATAATCTTGACTAGGTATAGATTAAAACATTTATAATAGCGATAGCTTTGTCAAATATAACGACGAACCGTTAACTTTTAACCACTTCTTATAGAATTTACCCTATAATCAGTTATAATATGGCAGGTTTTGGTGATTTAATTCATTTAAACTTCATTAACGATATACAAGAAGCGGAAGAGTTAGCAGATAGACCTGCTAGGATCTTTAACTTTAACCCATTTATTGAATCTTTCGAGGAATATTCAGAAATATTGTCACATTTTTTATTAAGAGCAGCACTGGAACTGGAATCTCCCATTTTTAACAACAAACAATAATAAAGGAAAAATGCTAAATAAATAATATCAAAAGCCAGTTTGGGCTCACTAAACTTAATACAGTAGTTGGTATATTCTTTGCATAGAACTATTAGAACTGCATAGATAAGGTATATTCTTTGCTTCTCAAATGTCACAAGTGACAAGACCATACGATTATGCAGTGTTGTCGGCTGCTAAATTCTTCGTGTACGAACGTTTATTCGAATGGTGTTGAAAAATACACATTTAGCACCGTATACGAAAAACTTCATGTGGACATAACCGTACACGCATAATATTCGTGGGAACTCGAAAATCACACCCCAGGTCCAACGATCTGGTTTCCCAGGATACCTACCCAAATATTTATCTGTAGAAATGTGTATGTATTTCACGAAACACGTGTCGTGAGAATTTGCGTTACCACAATACCTCACACTTTGTGTATTCACATTTCCATTTAGTCAGAAAGTACTTTCGTCACTGAAACAAATTGTTTTGACATGGTCCTTGAAACAGGGCGATTGGGAAACCTCTCATTAAATTAACACTCAAATCGAAAGTATGTATTCAATTATTATTTCAATATTTTTTGTTGCAGGATACACTAGCCAAAATTAAAGAAGTTTTAGTCGACGAGAAGAAACACATCAGATTTGCTGATTGGGATTCAAAAGATGTAAGATCAAATTTGGATTATTTAATGATCATTTTTTTCACTTGTGTTAATCTGACATTTTGGTGGTTTTAACCAATAGAAATACATTATTCTAGCCAATCAATCGGTATTATACTGATTATTTTTCTCCAATTAAAATGATCAATTTAGTTACGTTACCTCGTATAATTACGATAATACCTGATTATACATAGAGTAGCTCTACCAATCGAAAATTTCACAATACCTCAATTTCCATGGTAATCACATCGACATCAATATACAACGATACACAATTAACATTGTCGTCAAATTCTGACGTTTATCAAAAATGAGTCTATTCGGATTGTAATTTCCATTGTACCAATTTGTATCTGAATTAATAAATTTTTCATATTTACTCAACAAATAATCGTATCAAATACAATACGTACTTCAAAATAAATAAGGTTATACGTCTCAAACTTCCTGCATAATTACAAATCGTGTCAGTTTGACAGAATAATCTTTCCGCTACGCAGTCGGATTATTTGAACTGTCAAACTGACACTGACATGTGACACTTAATTATGTGACACTCAATTATGCAACAAGTTATCGATGTATAACCTGATTATTTTGAAGTACTGATAAAACTGCTTCCTCATCGATAATACTTTGTTTACATTGAAACGTCGAAAATTTACTTTGAATTTGTCAGTATTGACAACTGAAAGTGCTTCGATGTTTATTGAAAAATAAAATCAAACCGATTAAGTGCCATCACCCAAGAGAATATTGAACATTTAATACAGAATTTTAAATTGTTGAAAAAAATTATCCTCGTCCTAACGGACTCGTGATTTTATCAATCGGTTTGTTTCCATATTTTTACCAAATAACCAAGCTTTCGTGGAAAATAAAAAATTATCGATAAAATTTGAAGCGCTCGTGGTATTACCAATGAAATTTTTTTACTGGATATAGTAACCAATCAAATTACTTAATTTCAAGTCATAAATTTCATCCAATCACCGCTGTATTACAGCGATAATACCCTACATGTGGTGTTTTCAGTTTGGTGTTTACTTTTTATTAAACAACAATTAAACGTCAAACTGACAACTGGAATAAAAATGTCGCGAAGATTAGGTATTGCGTCTAACGATTCAATTAATTTACCAATTGTACTTTTCACAACTGTAGTTTTAAATAAAAATGAATACTATTTGATTAAAATTGATAAAGTTTGTATTGAAAATTATTGAACATCAGATTGGCAATCAATTTTTTGATAGCTACAAAGTAAAAAATTATCTTATCGAATACTCCTCAGGCTGCGGCCTTGGGCTATTATCAAGCAACACGCTTTCAGCATTCTCTATAACAAAATTATCTCGGTATTATCAAGACCCTAGGGGTATTACTACTAAAAATTTTTTGACAATTCCAAAAACCAATCATTTTATATTATATGAACAATCTCAGCAAATCATGTCAACATTACACTGAAAATTTTTTGACAATTCCAAAAACCAATCAAATTTCCTCATTTTATATCATATGAACAATCTCAGCCAATCATGTCAACATTAAACTGAAAACAGACCATGGGCAATTTTCACACGTTGCTATGGATACATACTGATTTATTTCGATTTTGAAGTTTCGAATATTTAATATTTCGAAATGTCACGATTTGGTTGTAATACTGAAACAAAAAATTTTCTATCCGAATAACCCTCGGACATTGATAAATGCTCAAAAATGTTATGACAACTTTCTCAAGCTTGTTGCTTGTAGGCAACAAGCTTTCGAAATCTGTCATAAGATTTTTTCGAACAATTATCAATGTCCTTGGGTTATTACTACTGATAACAAACCATGGGCAATTTTCACGTTGCAATGTTGCTTGTAGGCAACAGACCTCCGCCTACGGTGTCGGTCTGTTTCCAAGCAACAAGCTTTCGAAATCTGTCATAAAATTTTTTCGAACAATTATCAATGTCCTTGGGTTATTACTACTGATAATTTTCTATAAGTAATAAAAGAAAAAAGAGTCGAAAAATTGTTTTCAACTAGACCTGTAATGTATAAATTTCTCAATTTTGACAAGTACAAGTACAAATGGGATTTCATTTAAATTTGCAAGAAAAACAAATGAAACTCCATCGTGAGCTGGTTAATTGCAAAAAATGCAAATATCTAAATTTTTCTACGAGTTATAATTTTTCATAGTTTAATAAACCACCCCTCTAATCTTAGCCACCCAAATGTCATGTGACGAAAAATGTTGTGCCATATTGGTGAAAAATGGATCAGTAACTCTTTTCAAATAAAATCTCATAATTTTCCTAAAACATTTTTTTCAAAACAAATTGGAACAGTCAAAGAGTGAAATAAGTAGGTGAAACATAACAAAATGAGAAAATAAAATTTTCAACTTGAAACTAACCCCATAAAAATATCTTGTATGTTCCTTGTTGTGTATTCATTATTCTTTTTGTTAATTATTTTCGCCAATCAAGCCACAATATACTTGAACATTAACCAAACATCTTGTCAATAGTTTTCTAGCGCTCGTATGCTGTTCCTATCACCAGCCACACCTCAGTGTCTTTTGCTTTTTGTGTCTTTCGGGCTTAGCTTCATAACACACATTCCGTTCCTCTAGTTCCCTGTACCAATCTGCAAAGGTTCTCAATCGATTGTCTATTGTATACCTACCTCGGGAGTTACCCTAGGCTGTCCAAATATTACCTGTTTTTTACGATCTAATGTCTCGCACTATAACAGTATTCAGATTAAGGATAGAAGTTTAAAACGTAATGATCATTTTGCTGCAATTGCTTCTTACTTTCTTTATTCCTCTCATTACACAGACCAATTGTATACACCTCTATAACTAAAATAAATAAGAAAAGTTGCATATAAATACCATGGCACTGAACAATGAATACAAACCGTAAACACCTTTGTACATGGCGTAGGTGGAAACTACATGATTTCAATTCAATATAGACATGTTTTGATCTTATCAAGTCTATTCGACGAATTACTTCTTTTATATCGGACACGTACATTGTATACTCTGTGTTAAAAGCTCAACTGGAACTTCATATTCATTAATACATTTTTAAACTGTTTTTGTTGTCTAAATTAGAGGTATGTTATATTTAAAAGGCTAATGAACACATTCCTGAATTTGGGTATGTGTGTCTTGGTCTTGGTCTTGCTAATATAAGGATGGTCTTGGTCGTCTTGCGAAAGAGCGAAGACCAAGATCAGTTTTGCTCATCACTAGGTGCAATAAAACATGGAAAGCAATACAAGACGTAAGATTTCTGGATCCAAAGCATGCGCAGTTGAAACCCAGCTGATCAGTTTCTGCAATGCGCAATTTTGGGGAGAAGTCTAGTTTCTTTTGTGTTACCAACCAAATATTTCCAGTCGAATGATACCTATCAGCTGATTGTGGTGACGAACGTTTCGTCATTTGTGATTTGATAAGTGATCACTTAGTTTTTTCCCTGAGTTTTTCCGACTTTCGCTATCTTCATTTTCATAATAAACTTTATATATTATGTTTCAAATAATTATTTTTTGAGATTGTCATAGACTTTTTGGAACTTTGGTTCTTTACGTCAGGTTATGTTTGAGCGACCAGGGGTCGCGACGCAAAAGATCTGACCGTTACGTTACGCTACGTTATGTTACGTTGCTTCGTTATGTGCCTTGCTTGCGTGCTTGTGCTCTCTCCTTAGTCTCTCTCTCGTTTACGAAGCAGCGATTCATATGCTCCGGCCGGGATTCGAACCCGTGCCGCCCGCATGGAATGCGAGCATTCTACCACTGAACGACCGATGCTATATTAAAATTCTATGCAAAGCTGGTACACTGAGGAAAATCACCTAATACAACTTTTATTCTGACCCAAGTTATATAACCACGAATTAATATTATAATATTGATAAAATACAATTATATTGCAGCAAAAACAAATGTTATTCTAAGTAAGGGTGTATAACTGCTATACAATTTTTTTTCTGCGCTTACATACCGAATCAAGTTGTATAAAATTATCATATACTCTTTATATTTCCACAAGTTCGCCACAAATTATATAATCAAAATACAAAAATTATATACGGGCTCCTATACCAGCTTTTTAACACAATAATAGTTAGTTGTATAGTGAATATCTGACTGTTGTATAAAAAACCAATTTTGGTTATATACGTACGAAATATCTATTGTATTAGTTTCAAAATTACCGCTAATACGCACCAATCACCAATTAGCCATTAGCAAAGAGAGAGGGATTATGCCAATGACATGGACAAGTTCATTTTTATAGAGATTGAGATTACTTCATTACTTGTTTAGGTACCATGTTTAATTTTTTAACAGTGGTAGTGTGTGGTATCGATTGAAAATGGATACTTTTGATTTGTCCGGAGATGTTCAAAAATTATTCAGAGGTAAGTACCTGTAGCTATCTAATCAAGTATGTTAATATTTAGCAAAAACCATCGTTTATTATTAAAGCACTAAAGCGTTTGTTGGGTCGTTGGCTGGCGTCCATGCTTGTTGGCGGGATATTTTTTTTTCCGCTAAATCGCCGGCACTAATAGGTATGGGAAGTTATAAAATATAAATTGATTCATAGTTTGATTTTGATATTTCGCAATACCTGCTACTAAAACAGAATTTCTTAAAAATTACGAGTTATTTCAAGCTTTTAGGTATAAGGGTTGTATAAGTATTATTAAAAGTTCAATGTATGAAAGCCATCATAGGAAGCCATGCACAGTGATATCTATGAAATAATTACATTTATGTTTTAGCGTAAAAACTTTCATGTTAGAATATTGTGCCCAAGAAATTCCAAAAATCTTTATTAATAAGGTGAAAGAAACATTTTATATTCCGTACTCTCCGAAATCGACCAAGAACACAAAACAAGCAGCGAAAGGCAAGCTGTGGAGTAGATTTGTGAATGTCAGAAATTCGTTAAAAATTGCCGAAAATGCAAACAAGAGAGACAATACTGAAAAATCTCCATATAAAGGTATATATCATTTTATTTCTTTGCAATGATTATCAATTTGCTATGATGTACCTACTTACTTTTATAGCGAACAAAGATGTAGAGCTGGAAATACTGGCCAGTATTGTCGAGCCCAGAGAAAGAGTACTGGATCTTCGGATAGAAACATATCAGCAAAGGAGAAATTCACTTAGAGCTTCGTCATTGACCGTCCAAGAAATATTTGAGAGATATGCTGCTTTATGTACCAAACTCGGCCCAGAATTGGTAATATTCTAATTATTATTACTATATTATTTTACAATGAAACTAAAAGTCAATGCCACAATTTTATTTATATACCTCATTATAAACATATGTATCTTTCTGAGGTATTCATAAAATCTATCTATCTATTTATTCAACGAATTGACAACTAGTTTCGGCTCCTTTAGATTTAAGTTTTTATTTGTTTTTATCACGTTTTTGGACATGTCTGTTTATTTGTCAGTATGAATCAAATAAATCTGTAAAAATGTATTTAAGACTCACCCAATAAATAAATGTAAGGAAACCCCTTATAAGAGGAGGTCCGAACAAAGGTCTTGAACAAAGACAGACATTAATTGATGTTCCTAATAAATGTTAACACAAAAATACTTTTGACTTGTTTAAGTATACAAAGGAAATATTTTTTAAATGTTGCGATGGAAAATAAATATCATTTTTTTTTCGAGCCATATGGTCAGTTCATTTGTTTATTTGTGAAGAATACCTTTTTATTTATTCGTTTGTCTGTGATGAATACATTTTTGTTTATTTGTTTGCTTGTCAAGAATAAAATAAGTATACCTATAACCCTAAAAACTATTTTCGTTTAGTGTGTGTATATTAATATAATTAAGAATATATTTTCGTTCATTTGTTTGTTTGTGAAGAATACATTTTTGTTTATTTGTTTGTCTGTGATGAATACATTTTTGTTTATTTGTTTGTTTGTCAAGAATAAAATGAGTACCTATAACCTTAAAAACTATTTTCTATTATATCCTTATCCATTTGTTATCGGAGCGAAGAAAATACCTATATGATTGTTCGAAATTGTAGACAATGGAGCTCTATGTAATTGCTTGCTTCGGATTTCCACTGTCTTGTGATTGTTTTATTCTACACAACGTTTCAATCGATATGAGTGCCGAATGGTCTTCAGGTGAAATCTGTTCTTACCTGAAGATGATGGAAGATTCATTTCGATTGAAACGTTGTGTATGAATAAAACAATCGAGACAATGGAAGTCTGAAGCCAGAAATCATATGATGCCTATATAAAAATATTACAATGCCTATATGAAAATAATATAATGCCTATATACCAAGATTATAATGACAATATAAAAATAATATAATGACCGTACAAAAATAATATGGTGGCTATAGTCTTCAATCAAGTAAGTTCAACAAAATTGTATACAAAAACTTTATAATATTCAATTAACAATTGTATAAAGGTTATAATCTTCTTTACTAGAGTGAAACAATGTCAAATAACAATTATCTAGAAATTGTATAACTGTCATACAATATTATTATTGGCCTGAAAACGGGTGTTATAATGATTATACAACATTGTTATTGGCTTAAAAATACGTATAATTATAGTTATACAAAATGAGAATAATAGTTATTCAAGTGAATTTTAATGCATATATTCTAGTTGTATAACCAATATACAATCATGTTTAATCGTTAAACAATCCAAATTTAGTTTCCAGAAAAACGCGTTTTATAACCACAAAATAATAGTTGATTTGTCACAAATAGTATATACCTTTTGTATAAAGATAATACAAGTTTTATATTATGGTTAATGATTTTTCTCTCAGTGTATTCGCAGTGCTGGTGATCTACTTGAATTTATTCGGATAAATTTTTACCATTATTTCCATAATTTTTTGGCGCGATTGATCTTTTTTGTTCATTTCGAAAAAATTTAAATTATTTTATTCGGAATTAATTTCAATATAATCGCGCAAAAAATGGTATAAGCATCTCGAACGCTATGGGTAATTGCAACGTTTGCATGTAGATTCCTCTTAGTCCAGTAACTGAAGACCTGAAAATAGGCAAACCTATCAATATATTTGTCTAATAATTTTTTTGGCTTGATTTGTAGGTCTTGACAGGTACTTCAAAGGGAGAGAAAGTTCTCCAAGATTGCCCCTTAGCTAAGGGCCCAACATGGCCCCTAACGCCCCCCAAAAAACGATTTCCCGCCATTATCTCCCGAAATATGCAATTTGGAAAATTTTTGTTCCAGTAAAAAGTGAAGGTCGTTAAATTATCTACAAAAATGGTCCCCATCATTTTTTTCCAGAATGCAATAGTTTTCGAGATAATCGCATCCAAACGTCCCCTCGCTTACGCGGCTGCACTACCTCTATAAATGCTACCATCTATAAAATTAACTTGTAAACCGGCGGACAAATTCTTCCATAACTCGGTCAAAAATCAATATTTTTCGATGATTTAAAGTTCATTGTAATGGGAATATCCGTAGGTATCAATATGTGTACCTTAAACCCCGTTCTCGCCCGTCGAGGACATTAAATCTTTGACATTTTATTTATTTCAAATGGTTTATTATCCCTTGTTTTTTCAAATGGGGTCTGGGGAGGTCCTGAATGTTCCTGAAAAATTTTTTTCAGTATCTTTGTGGCGTTTCTATAAAAAGTTTATTTATTTATTTGCATTTTTCAGTCTTTTTCGGAGCTCTCACAAATCTTTCAAATTTTCCCGGTCCCTGGAAAATGAGTGCATTGTATTCCGAATAAAAATATTGGTTCAGAGAGTAGACATAGTAAGCTTTCAAATGGTGTGCATTTAATAACAAAATAATTGAACATTAGTTAATTATTTTCGCTTGTTTACAAGATTTGTGAGAACTCCGAAAACGATTGAAAATGCAAATAAATAAATAAACTTATTATTAAAACGCCACAAAGGTACTGAAAAAAAATTTCCAGGAACATTCAGGACCTCCCCAGACCCCATTTGAAAAAAACAAGGGATAATAAACCATTTGAAACAAATAAAATGTCAATGCTTTAATGGAAGAGGCCAAAATATTGGGGAAAAATAACATTGGCCACTTTTTGCAATGTCCTCGACGGGCGAGAACGGAGTTGAAGGTACACATATTGATACCTACGGATATTCCCATTACAATGATTTTTAAATCATCGAGAAATATTAATTTTTGACCGAGTTCTGGAAGAATTTGTCCGCCGGTTTACAAGTTAATTTTATAGACGGTAGTATTTCTAGAGGTAGTGCAGCCGCGTAAGCGAGGGGACGTTTGGATGCGATTATCTCGAAAACTATTGAATTCTTGAAAAAAATAATAGGGACCATTTTTGTAGATAATTTAACGACCTTCACTTCTTACCAGAACAAAAATTGTCCAAATTGCATATTTGGGAATATAATGGCGGGAAATCGTTTTTTGGGAGGAGTTGGGGGCCATTTTGGGCCCTTAGCCAAGGGGCAATCTTGGAGAACTTTTTCTCCCTTTGAAGTACCTGTCAAGACCTACAAATCAAGCGAAAAAAAATTATTGGACAAATATATTGATAGGTTTGCCCCTTCAGTTACTGGACTATTAATAATTTCAAACTATTCTAAATTACTATCAATTTGTTATGCTTTTTAATTCCACTACATGTTTTTTCTCTTGAGTGTATATTACAGTTTACCATGACTCTTTATAATGTTAATGTGGTATAATAGTATCACCACCTGGTGATTGACTTTATGTCCAATATCACTGACACTATCGACTGTTTTTTTTGCACAGCGGGAATCACTTTAACGCATTGATCTAACAGATTGTTCTGCAGCGCCATGACTCAACACATTTTCCATTATAATTTATCATATGACTTTTTAAATTCGAGGCGACATGTCCTAAATTTTATGTCGAGATTTGAATTATAATTGAATGTTAATGAAGCAATTTCTCGGTATGCATTACTTTTGACTGTAATGAGACAGTCCTGTATATTTAGTCAGTCAGTTAAATGAACTTTATTATGGCTCTTGTTCTAACTCTATTTTAAAACAGAACATAACCAGGAAATATTAACTAGAATTGTACAGATTTGAAACAAATAGATTCAGAAATAAAATCAATTTTTGTCATGAAAGTTTGTTGCTTGGCAATTTTGCGAATGACATTTTTAACAAAACCACAAGCCGTCAGGCGAGTGGTTTTGGATTAAATGTCATGAGCAACAAACTTGAATACGACAAGAGAAAAATTTTACCTTACAAAATTTTTAATTGAGTGGTATTCGACATGACTATTTCACGAGAGAAAAACTAAGAAAAATCATACGTTTTATTTATTGCAAACTTCAATTATACAAAGCCAAAAAAATAATAACATTATGAAAAAAAATTACTTATTCATGTAAAAAGTACAATTATTATAATTGTACGTTGTAGCATATTTTGGGGATTGTTTTGCATTATAACCTGTGATGAATTTAAGTTAGAAACTGAGGATTCCTTTTCTTTATTTTTATTTGTTCGAAGGTTCTCTATAAGTTGGAAATGGTGTTCTTCATTTAATTGTAAATATGGTTTCAAAGAATGGGCAGAAGAACCCAAGTAACATTTTAATATCCTAGGAACGTACTGGGAATGTTCGGCATGGTCCAAGGTACATTACTAGAATGTACATAAATAGCATTATGTATATCCCTAGGACTTGCTAGGGTTGTGACTTTTGTATGTCACATCAAGTACCTAGCATGTACCTAATATGTCCCTATGTACCACAGTGTATGTGTTTGGAATGTTTTAGTGATATTCGGCATATCCTCACATATGCATGTTATATAACAGGAATATCCACGAAGGAATTACTGTTTGGTGAATATTCCCTTTATATTCTAAAAATGTCCAGATTTAGTGCAATACATATACCAGGTATATTCCTCAAATCTGCCCTCAGATTGTCGCATCCACCATTTTATTGTAATTAGTATAAACGTTATGGCTAAAACCCGTATATTGGATAATACTAGAATTACCCAGATAATGTTGAAATTATATCCAAATAAAGTGGGTATAGGCAACGAAGAGGGAGGAAAAATAACCATTCCATTTACCCTTCCCCTTCGTTGCCTATACCCACTTTATTTGGATATAATTTCCGGATAATTCTAGTATTATCTAATATACGGGTTTTAGCCGTAACATATATAATTTAATATATAAGGTGGTAATAATTATTGAGTCACATGCATAATTATTACAATGAAGTTTGTTTAAATTAACTTAATAATATTTTTGTATTAATTCTGCTTCAATTTTGCCTAATATTAATGAAGATAATGACCAGATGGATTGCTGCACCCAAAAAAAGGAACAATATTAAGAATAGTATTCTTATTTATTTACAACACCAAATAAAACATACATAACTCAAAAAAAAATAAACTCTGATAAAGAATAAAATATTATTCTTATCCATTTAAACCACATATAAAAAAAACATTCATAACTAAAAACAAAATAAACTTCAATTGAGAAAAAAAATTTAAATTTCATTATTATTGTCACCGCCATTATCTTCAGCAGGTTTCTTTGATGTCTTCTCCATCCTATCTTTGGCTCTCACCACCCAAAGTTTTATCACAGCAACTATCTCAAGCTCCGTGCTTATAGGAAACATCAGTCTCACACTTCCTACAAAAAAAAGTGTCTACTAAAAGTCTACCTTTTATTATGAAATTGTATTTTGGTTCAGTAGTAGATAACACCTATTTTAAAGACTGCGCATATTTGTTATTAGCGAAAGTTGGATATTCACGTTTTTTTTTGTTTGATAATATCTTAGTAGTTTTAGCAAGTTTAGAAAGATGACTTTACTTATTATAACTTTAGCCAAATTGAGGTGTTTGAATGTAGCTTTTCCTTTCGCTCCTTCCCAGGAATATTTCACACCTACCTCATTTGTAAGAAGTTTGTACATCAGTTTTCTTGTACCATCTTTAACTGATACGCCACCCACATGGCTCAATTCCAAAGCCTGTAAAAAAATGGCCATTGTAAACAAGTCTTGTAACCTAAATTATGCAGTCAAATAATTAAAAACATTATGCCATTAGTGCAATTAAGTAGACTACTCCACTTATGCCACAATTGTCAAGAATTATTTCCAAACAAAGTTAAAAAATGTTTTAAAGCAATTTGATAAGTATGGGGAGTGCATCTAATTTGTTTATATGAGAGAGTTATTTATAAAAATATATTACCAATATTTCCATGTTTTGATCCTGTGATAGATCTAGTTCTAGCTGTTGCAGGGCCTCTTCAGATACAGGGAATTTTGGTAAAACATCTTCAATAAATTTTTATTTTGTACCAACTATCCGTTTATTATTATTGAAATTTAAAATCAGGTGCATCGATTCTATCAAAGAATTCAATTTTGAATTGATTAAATTTAGTTCTTTTAGAGCTGTTGTACGAAATTCTGGAAATAAAATGGAATATTAATATGGTAAACTTTTTTATTAAACTTGCGGCTCCTTTGTGAAGATGACATTATGGCTTTAAAGACAATGCAAAATACAACTAGGACATAATTAAAAGCAATAAGTAACTATTTAATATTTAACATAAACGTGCAAGGTGCAAGATTAAAGTACCTTGATAAGTTAAAATAATAATATACTCACCGCCTTTTCAGTTCTCTTATCGTTGTCTTTGTCACAAACACACAAAACCTTCAAGCCGTTGCGTTGAGGGAAATACAAATATACGAAAAACTTAGGTTACACCTATGGATTCAGTGTTATGTTATCTATTCTATGGATCATTATATCATATTTCTATTTTTCTATGCTATGGATTACACACTACTATAACAAACATTCACGCATAGACAAATTTCTCTATGCATTCACGTTCACATTGCACATCACATAACCTAAAATTTCTTCTTCCTTTTTTGGGCTATATACTGAGGGATAATTTACCCAAAACCAAAAGAATGCACTTTATTTTGTACTTTTTTGGATATACCATGAATGTCACAGGTATATCCCTGAATGGATATACACTACTAGTGTTTACGTGTACATTAACTACTTTTTCCAATATTCCATGGATGTCACAGGTATATCCTTGAATGGATATACCCTGTTAGTCGTAACGTGTATATAGATTAAATAAGAAGTACATTCCTGTTATATTGTTGGTACATTGTGAAGGGAATATACCATCTAAGATTTGAAACAATATATCAGGAATGTACCCACTATATTCGGTAAATATTTTGAACATTATGAATATACTAAGAATATGCTTTGTACATTGAATGCTACTTGGGAATGTCCTGTAAGCTTAATTACTTCTTGTTCACCAACTCCTTCTTTTGCTAATGCAGATATTGCAGAAGCTCTATGTGAATGATTGGTCATTTTTATTTTTTTTGTGTCTATACCAATTGATTCTGCCGATATTTTCGTTTACTTTGAAATTGTATTAATTCCCAATGGTGAATTTTTGTACCTACCATATTCCTTCCTCCCAATTTGGATGTACTGTTAAAAATAATCTTGTTGTTGTTAGATAAGGATTGGATTTTCTTTTTTCAATAATTTTTAAAAATAAACGAACGGGACACAAATTGTTGTTAGCATTATTTCTTACCAACCACTTACTGCCAGATAAAGCTTTTGATCCTGCTTGTGTCGTTTTGGAAAAGATTGGATTATATTCTACCCTGCCAGTAAAATTACCTTTATTATCATATTCTTTTTTAAAGTAATTAATATCACAATTAGCAGCTTCATTTCCACGCCATGCTAATTCGAACGAACATAAATGAAAATACTTTTTTTGTAACCCATCAGGATTATCTTCAGAATAGTTTTATACCATTTCCATTAATTCTTCTTTGGTAAACGCGTTAGAACTTCTTTTTCTGGTTTCAGGTTCAGCCTGAAGCTTTTTACGTTTTGTATCCCTGGCCAATCTAGCAAATTTATAGGTAATATCTTTAAATGGATCAATTTTAATGTTAAATTCTAGAAAATATTTTTCCTGAACCATTTGAGCAGTCGTATTCCAAAGTGTTTTCACACTAGTTTCAGTATAATCGGTTCCATCTCTTTTTTTCATGTTAAAACCATAATCTTCAAGAATTTTTGCTATAACTTTTTCAGAAGTATCCTTTTCTAACGTATGCGTCAAACGGTCGCAGCATGAGTTGATTTTAGGCATCAAAATACGTTCATATGAAACTACTAATTAAAAATGTACTACTAAATGAAACTTCTAATATCTCTGTTGTTAATGAAACGAAAGATGGAAAACTATACATTTTTGGATAGGAGAATGATTGCTCTTTCGAATGAGATCAAAAATTATAGGGTGTTCCATTTGAAAAAATACATATTTTCCCCTTTGAATTTGACCAACATTAGTAAAACACCCTGTGTTGATGAGATGAAATGCCAGCCAAGCCTAAAAAAATCTCTTTGATAAACTAGTGAAACTAGTGAAAACCCCATCTCTTTGGAGCAATTAATAAGCTGGACATTTATGTTTAAAATCAGTCACCCTTATTTGGGACACCCTGTATTACTTCCAAATTTTTGCATATTAATATCAATTTATCATCAAATCTACTTAATCAACATATTGTATGTTTAACGTATATGATGTAATTATTTCTTTAATTGATCAACTTTTGTATTATTTTGTTACAGATTGAAATTCTCAATAAATATTTATTCCTGACATCAAAACCGGCAATGTACCTAGTTAACTTATCTGAGAAAGATTACATCAAGAGAAAGAATAAATGGTAAGAGTCACTTTATTATAATTTTCAATTTTGTAAAAACAAGACATTCTTACTAAATACTTCCTTTTATTTACAAATCGTATACAGGTTTATATATTACACCGTGACTATAATTCCTTGAGAAATTATATTATTCAAGTAAAAATAATCTGAAATAAGACATCAACGAATCTACAAATGTTGAAATAAACATCTGAGAAAAGTAAGGTATCTGTATTAAACGTACAGTTTGATAAATAATAAATAAAAAACATAATATATTTATTATATATTAATAAAACTAACACAAAAAATTGTTACTTCAATCACGGGGAGATCAGACAAAAACACAAACTAAATGCCCATTCCCCTTACGCAATACGCATTAAAACTAATTAGAATTCACAACCCTTTTCCTTCACCAACCTAGTGCCTCGTACCAATAGCAACCATTATAGTCTTTGATTGACTTTCATCTAACCGCCTCTACTTTATGCTGGCCACGCCGTTGAACATTATCAATCGCTCTTGATTTACTATTAAACACCGGTAAGTCACGTAAGCTTAGACATCTACACTATACACTTGAGATGATCGGGTGATAATATCATATGTAGAAATCTTAATTATCTTGATGGATGACTGTATTTAGACGGCCTATACGTGAGTATACCGAATCAGCTGGCTGTTATATGTATAATTACAAAATTTAGTTAAATAGAATTCTCAAATGCTAATTACTTTGTGAAATGTACAGCCACAGTGGGTAGTTTAAATTAGTAAACTGCACTACGAGGTGTGACTAAATAATTAGTCTGATGATGTCAATTATTTTAGTTCGTTTTTATGTACATTCATTCATAATCATATTCAATATTCACCTCTCCTCTATCCCTATCACTTCATGCAAATCTAACATTGCTCGAAACAGTGCTTTTTTTTCGGGCCCAGATGGGAAACTCCTGTTCGAAAGGGTCCTGCCCAGGACCCAGACAATGTTGGGATGCCTACTTACCAAACCCACTTCAAACCTGCCGTTACCCCTGGCCCCTGCCTCGGAATCACTACTCTAGCATACTTCAAGACAGGCTAGAAGCCTCTTGATAGACAATGTGGAATGACCGGTCGCATTGTCTTAATAGAATAGTATATTAAAGTATAAGTGGATATTAAGGTCTTTGAAACACGCGCGATTTTTCGAGCACGACGGCGAAGCCGGAGTGCTCGTAATAGAGCAAGTGTTTTAAAGACCAGTTATCCACGAATACTTTACTCTATTTTTTTTATTGGTGCACTTTGAGATTATAAATACTGGTCTATAACTACTACAACAAGAAATGGAAATCATAGATGGAAATAAGAACTAAATGTCCAATGATTGAATTCGTGATATATAATATGATGTATACTTTGCGTTGTCATGGAAATGAGAAAAACATAAACTAATTTGTATTTTGATAGAAGTTCAACCTTATTGAGTTCTGTGAATGTCAATAGTATTAATTTAAATACCATTTCCTAAGATTTGAAAAATCGAAATATTGATATTTCAAACAATACCAACGGCACTTTCCATTTCAATTTATAAATTTGACATTGTTAAATATTGTTCGAATAAAAGTTTTGACGTTACAAACTACTCCTGTCAGATCAATAATACAAAAATTGTCATTTAGACATGATTTAGACCAGGGGTCTCCAAACTATGGCCCGTGGGCCTGGTCCGGCCCAACAGGTCCCCTGATCTGGCCCGCCGCAGCGGGCCAAATATGCCTTTTACCCGGCCCACGAAAAATAAAACTACATCCCTAGCACTACAACGTATAAAAAATTTTGACATTTTGTTGAAAAATATGAAAAAGTGGGTACCCAGTATAGTTGGCCCTCCTGGACTTACCCTAGCTATCAGTTTGGCCATAATGCTGAAAAGTTTGGAGACCCCTAATAGACCATAGATTTAGACTTCGTTTCTCGAGTTGTTGATGTTGCCACGGTAACTTTAAAACATGCGCGTTTTTTAAAGTTCGATTTAAACACGCTGAGGCGTGCTTTAAATAGGTAAAATGGTTCACCAATAAAAAAAAAGTAATTTATTCACAACCATATATGTGATGCTGTCATTACTAACGTCATTGACGGTTAGAAAGTGTCATATTACACACATCTATTTCCCGCCCTCATCGATTACTTCCCCTCCTGACTTTCCGCCCTCTCGATCACTTCCCGTCCTCACTTTCCACCCTCTAAAATAATGTGATCGTTAATCTATTTCAGAAAAAAAAAATTTATATTTAAAAATATAAATATTACAAAACCTATTTCTGGAGGGGTACAATCCATCAATTCTTCATCGGAAGGACATTTTTCTTGATTTATTATTCGCGAACTTAATATCCGACTTTATCTGACATCTATTTATATTGGTGACAGTAGTTGTCAAATGTAATATTTCAGGAGTATTCAGAACGAAACAAAGATTTATTAATTTTGATCGGGATATGATGGTTGTAAATAAAATAGTATACAAACCTCGGTAGGAAGTTTCATTTTTATCTCGAGAACTAACTAATCTCTCGACAGTAATGAAACTCTTCCCATCTCGGTGTGTAATATACTATTTCAAATTTCTGAAGCGTTATAATAGTGTAAGGTAAGGGGGGTACAATAGATCTTTTAGGTCTCAGTGAATGTCACCCCAAAATACATACATCTATAAAATTCTAGTTGTGGCAATTGAATATGCAGACAAGCGTTATGATAGTATTAATCTATTATCTTTGACGCCCTAAAATGGCATTACTTTTTTTTATTTTCAGTACATATGTTAAACCAAACACAAATTTCAATCACTCAGTATATGAATAACATGAAAATTACATTTTTATCTGTTACGAGTAGATTTACCTACCTGCGTTCACTAATTACTTGACCTACATTCCATCCTACCAAAAGACTTGAATCAATTTTTTGAAGGAATAATAACATCATGTCAACATTAAAGTATCCTTTTCAGCATTTTGCGGTTTCTTTTTCCACCTTATTTAGACTGATTTGTTCATTTCTCACAACAAGAAATTCGACATATGCTTGATGGTAACAAGAAGATCGTTAAATTGTATCTTTTGTTAATAGGTTGATTAAAATCAAAGAATGGGTTGACAAAAACGATCCAGGCTCTATCATTATACCTTTTTCTGGCGCATTCGAACAGAAATTGCTTGAAGAATACGAAGATCCTGTGCTACGAAAAAAATTTCTTGAGGATAACGGCACAACCAGGTAAGAAAGATGAGTATGTTTGTATGCTTTAATTAGGAAAGAGTTTAATTATGAAACAAATGGACAGATACAAATAAACCAAAAGTTGGGCTGTCCTATCCTGTAATTCTACTTAATGCATGTATTATTTTCTCGTAATACTACATATTATACTAACCATAAAAATATAGAAACATCTATTAACGATGCAACCCAACATTTTTATATTACGAAAATGATTGTAATAAATTTTATAACTAATTTGTAGTAAACTGTATAGTCCGGGGAAGTAAGGATATAAAATGGAAAAGATTTCCTGCAGAGATTTGACCTTTTGAAACGAAAGTATATGTAGTATAGAGTATAGACTACTTTTCTAGATTCGTGCTGAAGCTTGCGATGCAGTTTGCAAGCATAGCTTGGAGCACGTGCAATGCAACAGTTTTTCGTCCATAACTCTTTTAGATTTGATTGTACGGAAAAATTGTGGATATCAAAATTGTAAGGAATTTTATTCTCTATGAGATAGCTAAATGCAATATTAAAAATAATTTTCAACCCTTAATTTTTTAAAAATTGAGAAAAAATTTGCAGAATGACTTTTTAACCGACAAACATAATTAGAATAACAATAACGACTTCATAATATGAGATTATTTGAAGTTTTTATTCACTAATTCAACGAGTCGACCAGAAACTCAAAATTTTTAATATTCGTGTCTCAGTGGCTATATTGAACATTGAATACTCTTTTCTCCGCTTCTAATTATTGAATCTGAAACTTTTTTTTTTCAAAATACATTTTTTTTTCAGTTAAACTCGTAAAAAATGATGTAATTTTTTTTAATTCTCTTGTTATTTTTCATGAAACTACAACTTATTATCTATCGATTGCAGTAAACCGCGTATCGATAGCGTTATAATAGTCATGAAATGAGACAAGATTGAAAAAAATATATACAGGGTGGGGCAATCTTCTGACATCGGAGGATTACATCGTTGTGGTGAAAGATAGAACTTCATAGTTTTGTGTGAGCTAATACAGTTACTGAGGGCACATTTTGAAAATACTTTTGATTCTGCAGGGTGTTCCAAACCACGTAGCAGCACAAACTTACATTTTTTTTTATGGAACGTACTATATTTTGTTCAAGAATCGGAAAGATCTCCCCGAGAGCGTTACAAAAGTATAGCACTCTAATATATTATAAGGGTGTTTTACAAAGATATGGCCAATTATTAGCAAAAAAGACCTCCTCTTTAACACTCTGCAAAACAGTAAATTAAAATAAATCAACAGGTCTTTGTATTCAAATGTCATACACACATCATTGGCTGTACTCAGTATTAACTACTTTTTTTATCTGTGGCCTCTTCAAAACAGGATGAAACAAAACGCAAATCAAGCAATATCTCAAAATTTTTTAATGAATCACCCTATATGTCTTCTTACAATTTGTTAGTACAGTTAATAAACTTTCAAACGATGTAGTACACTTAGGGCATTAGTTAATGGAAAATCGTAGATATTTCATGATGATGGTCAAAAACAAGTATTTTACATACACAAATTAAATGGTATTAAATTTTTACATGCAACATCTTGTGAATTTTAACATTTCTAAGGCATAAATTTTAATCGTAATTTTGGATGCATCTAAAATATCTTTGACTTCTACACTTATCATTAGAGGAAGGAAAGAAGGAATTATGTAGGAATAAATATTTTTGTTTACTGTAAGTAGACTAATGTCATTATAGTACTAATGAATATAAAAGCAGTTTGTAGTCTTTACGAAATAATTACTTAAGTCGCCACAAACAGTATATATCTTAGTTATTTAAAATGCAAGCTTGTATTTTATTTTCCAACATTTTCTATTTTTGAAAAACTAACAATTATGAAAACCAACATTATAAGAACACACACATTTACATAAATGAACTTTGACATTCTATAAAAAGTATAGTAGTTTATGCTATGTGTTCAAAATGGCGACCATTTACTTCCATACAATTCTTTTCAAAAACGAGGATCTTACTCTTTCCAACATAGCTGGAGTTATTGTGGAAAATGCGTTACGAATCCTTTCTTTCACGTCTTCTCTGGTAGTAGGTTCCGTTTGATACACAAGTTGCTTGATGTATCCCCATAAAAAGAAATCCATCGGTGTGAGATCTGGAGATCGAGGAGGCCACAAAATTGGTCCACCACGTCCTATCCACCTGTCGGTAAAATGTCTGTTCAACCACCGACGTACACAACGAACGTGATATACAGATGTTCCATCTTGTTGGAACCACAAGTTATCTATTGTGTTTGAATCAACTTCCACAACACAAACGAAGAATACATCAATATTTTTTTGACATTTATTAGTAGATACTATTTTGACCGTAGCCCACTTGATATAATCAAAAATATGGCTTGATTATGCTTCGCCCATTCTCAAACAAGCCTATAATAACAAATCTTGAAAGTGAAACATGAATAAATATGAAATTTTTGGTAATTCCAGGTATTTACGGTATTAGCAAACATTTTATTTCATTGATTATATATTGTAGATGCATCCAAAATTACAATTAAAATGCATGTCTTAGAAATGTTAAAATTTACAAGAGGTTGCATGTAAAAATTTAATACCATTTTATTTGTGTACGTAAAATACTTGTTTTTGACCATTATCATGAAATATTCACGATTTTCCATTAACTCATGCCCTAAATGTACTACATCGTATGTAAGTTTATTGATTGTAATAACAAATTGTAAAAAGACATAAGTATAGGGTGATTCATTTAAAAATTTTGAGATATTGCTTGATTTGCGTTTTGTTTCACCCTGTATTAAAGAAGCCACAGATGAAAAAGTAATTAATACTGAGCTCAGCCAATGATGTGTGTATGACATTTGAATACAAAGACCTGTTGCTTTATTTTAATTTACTGTTTTGCAGAGTATTAAAGAGGAGGTCTTTTTTGCTAATAATTGGCCATATCTCTGTAAAACACCCTTATAATATATTAGAGTGCTATATTTTTGTAACGCTCTCGGTGAGATCTTTTCGATTCTTGAACAAAATATAGTACGTTCCATTTAAAAAAATGTAAGTTTGTGCTGCTACGTGGTTTTGGAACACCCTGTAGAATGGAAAGTATTTCCAAAATGTGCCCTCAGTAACTGTATTAGCTCACACAAAATGATAAAGTCCTATCTCTCACCACAACGATGAAATCCTCCGATGTCATAAGATTGCCCCACCCTGTATGTCTTACTTGTTACAATCTTTAGTGTTAAAATTGAAGATGTAAACCAGGAACGCGACTTGGTAGCACAATAAAAAGTATACTACAAATAATTTAAAATCCTACAATTTACCTAGTAGCAAATGAATTAGACACAATGAAAATATTCAACCTATACATACGTAAAACACGAAAGAAAACTTTTTAATCACGAATAGGTAGCTTTTAAGCATTGAATGTGGTAACTAAACATCTTATTAGTCTTTATGGTTTCGATTTAATTCTTAACTTATACGATTATTGTCACGCAACTGCCATTCTTGCCTAATATGTATATAAAACGGTTTATACCAGGCACTGATAAACAATTATTTTGCGAGAAAATCTATATTAAATCAGACACGTCACGTCACGCGTCTGGGAAAAATACAGTCAAGTTGGACAAAATGTAATAAAAAAATACAAGTAAAGGGTATAGTATGTACGTTTTGAGAAGAACGACCAAAAATAGTTATTTGTATACCAGAGAGAAAAATGCCACTTTTCCTACTGTAGGATGTACCCGTTTTTCACACAAAAACGTTTCTACGTTGTCAAACTTTTTTCAAATTCAACTACAGTTCGTTCGATGCATACCAAGATTACTAAGGAAACACTTAGTGCCTTTAACTATTTGAACCAGTTTAACAGGCTCAATGCCATAAACGGTTCATAAGACCATTTGAGAATTTGCACTCTAAAAGTATACTTTGGCAAGTTTATCTGAAGCCGTGGAAGGAATGCAGTCGAAAACATTCGATATTGCCACGTTTAACTATGAAAAAGCGAAAGTGCTAAGTATGTAGTGATGATAATTAGAAAAGGGACTTCTTAGTATAAACAATATTAACAATATGATTAAACGTTAATTCTTTAATGTGCTTGTTCCCTTGGATTTTTTCTATTAACATTATTTTTTCAATTTATGAATACTAAAAGATGAACAGTTTTCCAAATTTGTTATGGGTTTCTTCAAGCTCTGGCAGCGTTCTACGAAAACTATAATTACCACACCCTCCGAATCACATAATTGGTGATTTTCATAGAAAGCTGAATTCTTATTGGCAAGCGCGTACGTCTCTTCTTCCCTCTCACTTCGTCAATTGACTTATATTGATTTATGTGACCTTTGTATTTCCAATTTTACTTGGTAAAATAGGTACCTGACGCCATTTGTACGTTTATGACAGATATCGCCATGTTTCCTCGCCTCTTACCGATGCCCCGTAGCTTCAGATAAACTTGCCAAACTATAAATGGCAGTGTTTACTGTAACTGAGACTCATGACAATCAGAAAAGTATATATAAGATTCCTAGAGATGATATTTTTTATTAAAAATCTAGTGCAGAGGTAATAATATTCATGTTTAATTTTCAGTAGTTATACCCCTAGGTATCTAGGTAGCTATTATCTTTGAGCAACACGCTTGAAGGATTCTCTACGACAAAATTTTGAGTATTTATCAATACCCGAGGAGTATTCGATAAGATAATTTTTTACTTTGTAGATATCAAAAAATTGATTGTCAATCTGACGCTTAATAATTTATTAGTTATAAACAAACAAATATTATTCATTTTTATTCAAAACTAACTACAGTTGTGAGAAGTACAATTGGTAAATTAATTGAATCGTTAGATGCAATACCAAATATTCGCGGTATTTTTAATCCAGTTGTCAGTTTGACGTTTAATTAATGTTTAATAAAAAATAAATACCAAACTCAAAACACCACATGTAGGGTATTATCGCTGTAATACAGCGGTGATTGGATGAAATTTGACACATGACTTGAAATTAAGTAATTTGATTGGTTACTATATTCAGTAAAAAACTATCACCAGAATACTTACAGGATATACAACATGCTCTTTGATGGAAAAAGGTAGGAAACCTGATGTATTTTCGATTAGCTTTACATTTTTTTATTACAAGACAGTAGTTAACGAAAAAAATTCAATTACCTTGCATCCAATTAAAAGTAACTAAACAGGGATATGGGCAACAACCATAATGAGTCAAAATTTCGAGAGATTCTGGGAGTACAATGGACACAAATACCTCAAGCAGACATTAACAATGTAATTTTGAACATGAGTGCTAGATGTAAAGCTGTAATAAATCAACATTGGGACCATACTTTATTCCGAGTTTATTTTTCGAAATACAGCGGTTTTTGGAATTTTTTTTGTTGTTTTTTGCAAAAGATCTGATGTTTTTGACATATTGAACCACAATCTAAAATATATATTTTGTATTACTTTTTTAGTTGATTACAGGTGGAAACACGACTACTTATAAAAATATTACAAAACTTTTGCATTGTGTATTTTGTCCCTGCAAAAATCAAGTGACTACTAAGCTAATCTAAAAATATAGAATTTTTCAATAGAAATATTGATAAGTTGATGAATCCTCTCTATATTCAAGGCGCTAGCACCTCATATTCGGCAAGTCTCATCTAACCCTTCCAATTCACATATCACTCGCCAAAGGGTAGTCACTAATCATTTTGTGTACTCCAATTTACCTAGCTCAAAGATGCGCTCCATTCAATTAAGTACCAGCTAACTATCTTGAAAGTCGAACAAAACGAAAAAATACCTGTTCAATTTTAAATGAAAATAATTAATATTCGGTACCTTATTATACTGAATAATCAACGAGATAAGTATGTATATGTTACCGTTAAAGTACATAATGCAGTTATTTCATAGAATAACTAGTTATTCCATGAAATAACTGATCGTGTCCGTTAAAGTGTGTAATATTTTATTAATTTGACACTGTACCTAACTAGTTATTCTATAAAATAAATACAGATATTTACATATTCATTATAAATTTTAAATTAGATTTTACTGTATAGATTAGTAGCTTTCAGGAACTGTAAGACTTTCTTGCTTTCGGTAGGGCAGTGGGGCATTTCCTTGAGGTTATGCCTTAGATCAAATTGTTGATATGTAGCAGAAAATTGTTTGCAGTCCGCCAGTATGTGCTTAACGGTCACAATATCATTACATTTATGGCAAACGGGACGATTCCCTGAAGACATCAGATATCCGAGAGTTTGGTATGACTGTTTCGGATTCTTCTGATTATAATAGCCTCTTTTCGGGTTAAGAAATTAATGGAGAGAGGAGAAGTGGATGGATGGATATCATGAATTGCTGTCGTGCTATTGCGCCACAGGTGTCGCCAAGAATCTTGTGTAACGTTTTTGAAGTGGATCGGTTGCGAGTTGGACAATGTGTGTTGGGTCGTTATTAGTGGTAGCTTCTTTGGCGTGGCGGTCCGCAGCTTCGTTACCATTAATGCCGATGTGAGTTGGAAGCCAGATGAGAGAGAGACTGTTATATCTTGAGCAACGAGAGTGTGATAGAAGTCGTGTATGTTCTGGACAAATGGGGGGTCAGTGAAGATTGACTTGATTGACTGAATGGAGGAAAGGGAGTCAGTGCATATTGCAATATTTTTGTTGGGTAGGTGGATGCTTTTGAAAGCTTGAAAAATGCTTTGAAGCTCGCCTGTGTGAACGCTACACACTATAGGTAGAAATATTGAATTCAGTGCGTATACTTAAAAATATTAAACAAAAATATATAATTACTTAGTCACAGCCCCCCAGCAGCAACACTATTTTCTCTGTGATGTAACAACAAGAACTATTTCTTAAAAAAACTGAACAATCTTGATGTACAACAAAACTAAAAGAAAAATGATAATAAATAATGCCTTTGTGGAATTATAAAATGCTCAATATAATTATCTCAAATGTTTATTAAGCTATTTACTATTGGAACATAGTAAGTATAATGAGTTTAATGATTTATTGAATAATTCAACGTATTTTAAATTGCTCCAAACTTTAGTCAATCAGACTAACATCAGTCCATTGATAAAAGTGTCTCTATTCGTCAGAATTCTATAATGAGAAGGTAAACCTATATTTAGGAACACCCAAATTTATTACATAAACACTAACGACCTTAAATGCATTTTAACAACTGCAGTTTGTTCCGAAAAATATGAACAGAGACGAATCGACCCGTAGCTCCGAAGGAAGTAGTTAAATTTTCTATACGATAGGGCTGGAACCTATATCTTTTATTTCAATCTTCACACCCACTATTTTGAAAAGTATAGATGACCTCATTATCTCCATAAACATGAGAAAGACAACTCAGAATATACATATACATACATTCATGTTGCCCTTAATAAATTGGATCCGAAATAAAGGACAGAAGAAGATATCCTATTCAAGTATTGCAAAGATAATAATAATAAAAAAACTATGGAATTGGTAGGAACTTAAAATTCTGATAGATTTTTATGACTGAGAAATATTCAGGGAATGTCAATCGACTGAAGCCCAAAACGAATTCTTAATATCCAAATTGGTGGAAAATCACTGGAAAGAAAACACTGTATAGAAAGATGGAATGTCCATATTGTTATAAAATTTCATTTCTTGCAATAGATTCAATATTGATCTTTTACGAGCTTGTGAAATAGCCATGTATTAACTATTGCATTTCATAATTATTTTTTCTACGACCACTTCGCGTCGTTCGGACAACTGGTTAGAAAATAGAGCGAAAATTGAGGAATTATTGTTCGAAAGCAAGTCAAATACTAACTAGCCTGGTTGCTCTATGATCCTCATTGTCACTGACAATACAATTGTGTAGTATCAGTTGTTATGGGCAACGAGCTTTTCGCAATTTTTGACGCTCGGCGAACGTAAAGTAACTCCCCTCAAGAAAGGTCAACTTTTCGTTGTCAATGGCAAGCGAAAAAGCCTACTTTCCAAAGTGATTGTAGAAAAATATCTATTTTCTACTACCGTGTGTAAAGTTCGAACTTTTCGCACGCTACCAAGTGTGTGAAGTTTTACTTTATTGAAACCTACTAGTGTTGAAAAAGAATAATTAATTTCTATCAAAAAACTCACAGTAGTATGAAAATATTGTATGCAAATCGTGAGTAAAGTCCCAAATATTCACATTCGTCAAAAAAGGGTTAATTTACACACTTGTTGCATAAAGAACTATTTACTACGAGCGTAAGTTTTATCAGAACTTTGATAGAAATTAATCGTTTACTTTTCACACTAGTGCGTAATAGTATATTACGTAACGTGTGTGGTAAGAAGCGTAGCGGTGAGTGCGTAATTCCGTGAGTGCGTTAAATGCTTTACAACACGAGTTACGTACTATACTTTACCTACGACCTACTTGTACTTGTATTGTATTTTTTATAAGAAGCATAAGAAATAACTGTTACATAATTAGAGGTGCTTGGTAAACTCCATCTCTATTACTCTATTACCAATGAAAGTAGCACATTAAAGAACTAACGTTTAATCATTATTAATATATTGTTGATAATCAAAAGTCCATTTTTCAATTATAATCAATACGTATACCTAGCCCTTTGGGCTTTTCATAGTTAAATGTGGCCATATCGAATGTTTTCAAATAGTGGTGACGTCTATTGACAGTTGCTAAGATGTTGCTAGGGAAGCCGTGCGATTTACTTTACAGCTGTGCGTTTTTTTTACAGTGCGTGATAGACATCATTAGACATTGATACCGACTGTGTGTTATTGACCGATTGCAGGGGGGGTCGTAGGTGAAGTAATTTACTTCACTTACTACCAATATGTAATATCAAAAAACGTTAAAATACGTTACGATACTAATATGAGTTTCGTAATGAGATACTTTACTGCACTAGTCTTCGAATCGCTTATATTCTTTTTCGTATCTATTGCGGGATTTAGCGGGTACTAGGGTACTAGAGTTTAAACTTGTAATTTATTTGATATAAATATGTTTTAACATATAAAATTTTAACATTTTGGCAACAACCTATTGTTCTTTGGATTATATATTTCATACAGGTAACTATATTTTATTTTATTTCAACTTGACTACTCACTTTTATAATTTATATTATCGAAATTGTAATTTGAAATTATTCTCATTAACTTTTTTAATTTATTTCAACAGTTATTTAATTTCAACAATTGTAATATTCTCAATTTTGTATTATTAACTATAATATTATTTTCACATTCATTACAACATTACAACTCTTGCTTAAATTATTTTAACAGAATCTTGTAAGATCTTCATGTATTAAGTTTTACCATTTCTTTATATTGTAGCCTGATGATGGTTATATTGTACCGAAACTAGTAGCGCATCATAAGTGTCCTTTTGAGGAACTTTTATTAAATTTTGTGGTTTGGACTTTGAGTTTTATTGAACCATTGGTTTGGACCAGAAGTATTTGTTTGTATCTAGTTATTCGCTGTCCAACCCATAAAAAAAGTGTTTTTAACACAGGCCTAAAGTGTTTTTTCCATTACGTCTTTTATCTACATCAAAACTTTGAATACACAGAAATAATCACATTCTTCTAACTATCCGAAAATATAAAAAGGAAAAGAAATATTCTTGTGATTAATTAATAACTAATTTGGGGGTATAAGATCTGGTATTTCAACCACCTGAATAATACATTCCAAAAAATTCAATCTTATCGCCCATTTCAAATAATAACGACCCAATGACAAATTCATTTCGATTTCTGACCACGGAATCGTCTTCGTCGGCCTGGTATCTTTTCCCCTGTAATTATAGGTTTCGAGATCGAATCGTCTGCTTTTCTATCTCCAATCCAGGTCATTCTCTCGACAAAAAAAAACGAGGAAGAAAAAATAACATAAGTACAGATGCTATTATTGTCATTAAGTTTTATTTTTACATTGTGGGGACGTATAAGGCATAAAAATGAGATGAACCTTTTCACGTAGGTCGAAATGGACCGGATTGAGAGGTAGATTATTTCGATTCTATTGTTTACCATTTTTGAAGAGTTATTAATTGCGTAGGTTGGAATATGGTGTATTTGAATTCATATACAATAAGGTGAAGTGGGGTATATGTGATAATGGGGCAATTGTGACAGTCGGTTTAAAAATGGCTACTTAAATAGATATTCTTGTGACACCTATTAGACAGAGCTCGAAATATGCTATTCTAGTGAGCCATCACTAGAAACTGTCGAAATTCCAACTTGAATTTAAGTTAAGCACAGATAAGCGAAGGGAGCGTTTCGCTCTTATGCAAATTTCACTATACATTTACCCCGTTCGTGCAATAATATATTATTTTTGCGGTATGTAGGAGTAATAATCCAATTTTTATTTACTTAATAGTTCATAGTCATTGAGAGAAACATATTATATTGGTTATTCAATTGAATACTTAATATTTACTTCGGAATGCTGATAGAACACATTTGCCCCTTGAAATGATACTGTACTTCAGCAGGATATTGTGAAACTACTACCCAATCCTATCGTTGATAGACGTGGAATGTAAGAGTTTCCAGTTTCTTCAAAAAACTTCAACATTCATCGTTAACTCTGACACTTTTAGAAGTGTTTTGTATCAAGTTTTATTAGTTTCTGTTCCTTTGTTCCATGATTGTTTATAATAGCTGAAAATGCTCCGTATTTTTTTCAACAAAATGAATTACAAAAAAACACATGCAGAGAGCTTGGAATGAATTTTAATACAATAGCCCCAGAGTAAAAAGTATGTTATTTACTACAAAAATATAAACTTTCATCACAATTGCCCCGGTCCCTGGGGTAAATGTGATATACTGACATGATTTTAAAAAACATCCCGCAACACTCCCAACATTAAACTTTATTTAAATTTCTTGCATACAATGAATAAAAAACCCCTTCGGAAGCATAAGATTTTTTTTGTAAAATTTTTGAAATTGTTCTTGGCACCTTTATGTTGAAAGAAAGTTGAACTATTCAAAAAGTAGATCACATTTACCCCATTCCACCTTAATTCATAAATACCAAATTTATGAGCTGTATGTTGATAATTTTACTAATTACAAATAATCTATAATTTGTTGAAAAAAATCACTTTTTGTTCACTTTTGAATTTTGTAACAACTCATGGGAACTTTTGTGATAATATTTTCTAGAGTCCAGTTATATTACATATCAAACAAGAGATCAAATCGTTAGTACTGGCAATTGCAACATCTAAAATACACTTTTAAATTTATCAGATTATTGTGATGTAACCATTCGTAATTGATAATTAATTCAAGGTTGTACATCATTTACTAGTTTTTAGCTGGGTGCTTGGTATATAGGTCTGCTTTGTCTTGTAGTTGGCCAACCAGTGACTGTTTTTCATTATTTACGTCTCCTTTTTGTCCAATCTGCATGCAAACTCAACTATATACAGTCAATCTGTTCAGTTGACCAGTTCTGCACTATGTTTGAGACATTGTTCTTCCATGAAATATTCATCAAGAAATTTGCATGCTGCTTCCTAATCAAGTTCTGTTTTAAGCATTTGCTCCTCACCTCTGTCCCCTTTTTCCAAGTTCATCAGCTTTTTCATTGCTACCATTGCTACCCTATATAGATCTGTCATCCGTTCGGCTAACATCTTCAGTTTTTCGATGCAAATAACTAATTTGTAAATTGTAAATTGAAGAATTACAAGACAATAGTTTTTGTTTGAATAAACAAGTACAATTAAATAGATCTTATATTCCATTACATAGACGTTTAAAAGATTAATGGTTTATTTTAAATATTTCTGGACTCTTGTTATAGTTGTTTTTGAATTAGATTTAGGAATGGGTTCTCATTAAACCCTTAATCTTTTTCTGGCTAGTAGTTGATCTGAGTAATGGGTCCTCATTAGACTCTAAATCAGATCTTTCTCTTTGAAAACAACTCACATTAGTTTTTGGGATATTTTTTTTAAAGTATAATTTGACCATTAGATTTAAATATATATAAAAATTCTTCCAATAGATTCTGTAATTTGTTTGTTACATACTAATCCTCTCTCTATG